>JACN01003840.1:0-17402 GCA_000787155.1 Scartelaos histophorus | reverse complement strand
GAAGAGAGGAGGAAAGAGCGATAAAGACGAGGTATAGTATAAGGAGAGGAGGGGGATATAGGACAAGGAGGTGTAATTAAGGGAGATAGAAAGAGGAGAGAATACAAAGATGGAGGGAGGGAAGAGAGCATGAGACTGGAGGAGGTGCAGCGCAGAAGAGAGTTTAAATCTTAGTAATGGCTGACGCTTCATCATTTCAGTCACTGGGTCAGGCTGTGGGAGCACACGATGTTCATCCTTAGTTTAAATAATAGTGCTCTCTTTCCTCTGAAAACAAATCAAGCTTTAAACCGAAGATTCATCTCAGCCCAGAGGTACAGTTCCTCCAACATCTCTCCAGGAGCCTCCGGAACAGATGCTCACAGTGGAGGAACAGTGGCTCTACTCCAAGCTCCACAGTGTAGAATTTAACTTAATAATGTTTTTCTCACAACAGAAACATAGAAAACAAATAATATCATCTCCATGGACACAAGCAGGTGCAGGTCTTCCTCCAGAAAGCTCATGATTTCAGTAAATTCTGTCCATGTCTTCCCCAGTTCTGTGTGTGAGTCTCCTCCATGTCTCCATCCTCCTCCTCACACCTCCTCCGGTCTCTTTCATCAGGCGCTGCTCCCCCTGGTGGGCTGAGCTTGTGTAACGCCCATGACCCACTTTATTTGATGTCCAGACAGAGGAAAAAGAAGTGTAAAGAGTGGACAGAGATGTGGGTGTAACATCAGCTGCTCTTCTGGGCATAAGGTAAATATTTATACAGCACAAGGCCACGGCACAAGAGCTGTTGATCCGATTTATGACTTTCTGAATGATGAAAAACAGGACTGTTGGCATAGTAATTAACAACTGAAAACAACATAATATAAAGTCCTCAAAACATAACAGATGGCTGAGACGTATTTATTGAACACTGGATTAAATATGAACTAAACTTGTGTAAAAATATGACAGAGACATGAAGTCTTGAAGTACATTTAAAGTTGTACCTTGTAACTTTTCTCATACAGAGTGTACATCACCTTCTACATCTTCTTGCTTAGTTTTGATTGTTCCATCGTTTGGCATTAAACATCTTTCATGTATTTAAGTTTTGGGGCTTTGACTCAAAGTAAAACATGTATTCTTACTGTGAGCGGCTCGCCTCTCCACAGATCTGAGCTTTAACTTAATCTTTTGGCACTATACCTGCTTGTCTTCATGGAGATAGATTATTGCCATATTACGGAACATTCTGGGTAAAACAGTAACATCATAATGGAGACAACAAGGTGCTGGACTCTCCACCAGAAAAGTTACACATTGAACCTTTAATCAGACCAAACGGAGCTCCTATCTCCTATAGCTCCTATCCTATCTCCTTTCAGAGGAGTCAGTGATGATAAGAGGAGTTTACTGAGCCCTGCTCCTGGGAGACTGGACAATCCAGACACACACAGGCCAAGTAAGAATAACAATGAGGTTAAATTATGAAACAAGCTCCCTGGAAAAGCACTGGGCCATTCTGAAGTTACAGTGTCGGCTGTTTCTATTAGAGACCTTTTCATTATTAGAGCAAGTCACCCCTAGTTTTAATTGACACATTGTGTTGTCTGATTAGACCCTGTAGTCTTCAGACGTGGGAGGTGAAGCCAAAAATGTTTATTCAATTAACTTCCGCTCCAACAAAGTTCTGTTGTGCTTAGAAAAGACTTCACCCATGTGCTTAGTGTGAATATGATGTGTGTGTGTCTCATAGGGTCATAGGGGCCAAAGGCACAGACTGGCAGCCTCGCATCCATCAGTCTGCCCCAGGGCAGCTGTGGCTACAATAGAAGCTTATCACCACCAAGTGTGAAGAACTGTCTACTGATCTAAGAAACGACTCAAGTATAACTGTTTTTAATGTACATTGGATTAAATAATGAGCAAAATCTGTTTTTTTTCAAAGACCTTAATCATAATTACAGAAGAGATGCAAGAAAAACAAATATTCACATAATAAATCTTAAGCTTATGTCACCAGTTGCAGACACTGCTCAAGGTGGGAGGGTCACCACATAAGAGTCATGTTCCAGTGCACCACTCAGAGTCAGCTGCCTGTAAAGACAAATAAACATTGTAATGATCTAAATTCATAACTCAAGCAGCTCAAACAGCTAACAAACCTCGTCTGAGGTGCTGTGCGGGCAGGAGGACGCAGTGTGTCCTTGTGTAGCTGTGAGGACATCTGAGGCCGCACACTCGGCTCTGCGCACACTCACAGCTGGTGAAATATTGATGGAATCGCTCTGCTCGTCTAATGAAAAATCACCCACCGATAAATGTTTCATCTTCCCAAAGAATCAGACGCCATTTTGAACTGTGACACGGAACAAACACAAATACAGGAGAGTCAGGGAGAGGGTCATGGAGGTGAGGAAGAGGAGGAAGAGGAAAAGGAGGAGGAGGTGGAGTGAATGGTGGAGTAGAGAGAGAGGAACTGAGGTGAAGAGGAAGTGGGAAGTGAGAGGAGAGAGGGAATGAGGGAAGCAGATAGAAAAGAAAGACAGGAACAGGGAGACAGGAAGTGATGCGATGGTGATGTCTCCATGTCTCCACTTAGATATATACATTTATTATACTTTCCCATATTGTTTTAGCGCATTCAAACCCAAAGCAAATAACGTCTCCATGGATACAAACCGGTGATGGACCCTCTAGTAAAGCTGCATGGTGCATCTTTAAATATAAAAAAATTAAATAATGCAACTTTTTTCAGTTTTTTAAAGCAAATACTGACTATGCACATAACAAATTGTTTCAGTAACTTTCTAACGTTCAACATGAAAGAAATGCTGACACACACACACACACACACTTACAAGCACAAAAGACACACTCATCCTTTTCCTTTTCAACACTTTTAAGTTGTTTAATTTCACCGAGCTGTGCAGAACTGACACCTGCCTACAGCGTCATACATACACAGGAGGTAAGAATGACCCGCCGACCTGGTTTAGAGTTAAAGACTGGAACAGAGGAAGAAGAAGAGCGAGAGGATGAGAAAGGGAGAGTAGGACAGAGAGTGATGTATGAGATGGACTTTAGACAGAAAGACAGTGGAAAAGAGGATGAGAAGAAGGAGTCAACAGAGAAAGAGAGGAGGGAATGGGATAAAAAAAAAGAAAGGGATGAGATTGAGAGAGAGAAGCAGAGTTTTCCTCCACATCTGCGGCTCAGCACCTGTCCTTGTATTTGTACTTTGCACGTGTACTTTATACTATGTCAGCCATTCCACTGTCATACTGTAGCATGCATACCGTACACACAGGCTGGAACTTCAACAGGCATGACCACAGCACAGAGAACACACTGCACACTTGTACTTATATATTTAGTGTTTTTAAAAAGTAATATTTCTTTACTATTAGTTTTTGTCTTTATTGGACAAGGCAAAAGCAGCGTGGAGGTAGACTCAACTGGAATAAAAAAGTACGGCATTTCGCTCATCCATTTCCATGAGAGAAGAGCAAGCTACAGGTCAGATCTGTGGAGAGGCGACCCTGAACACATGTTTTTCAAGGTGTTTTTGTGCAACAAAAACAAATTAAATGAGACAGATACTTTGCGGCATCATTTTGTCTCCATAGAAATAAACGTTTATGCTACGTATGTTATAACATATATTGTGGTAGATCCCAGGCAGTAATATCATCTCCATGGAGCGTGTTTCGTACTTTCTACCAGAAAAGTTCCACAGTGCACCTTTTAAGACAGTGGTGACCTTAACAACTTCTTTTTTTCTTTCTCTTTACTTGCTGTATCATAAAACTGCGTCCACTGAAAAGCAACTGTGCAACATGTAAGAATCCTGTAAGAATGTAAGAAGAATTCATGGTTTTCAAGGTATTTTTAGGCTATAAAACACCTGTAATTGAATAAAGCAGATAAGTTTGCTGCCCTAATGTGGAATATTCTGTGCACCCTTTAACTTCATGATGTAACCAAACTATCCTCTAAGGCAGGGGTCTGCAACTTTTATTATCAAAAGAGCCATTTTGCTCCCTCTTCTACCAAAAAAAAAATAAAAAAAATCGTAGGGAGCCGTAAAAAAATAGCAGAACTTGTAAACTTTTAAAAGTTTTCATTTTTTATTTATTTTACCTGTTAAACAACTGAATATAGCAACAAAAGTGCAGTGTGCATTTGTAGGCATACTTTGAAATCAATTAAACTGAACTGTAGGCTTATTAAGTCCTTTCTATATTTGTGTAAAGGTAAAATAAAAACTGCCCCACTGTGGAAAGGTAAAAGATAGTTTGCTCTCTTCAGCTTTTCGTAGCAGTTCCGAAATTGTTCTTTTGCTCATCTTTGGTTGGGTATTTTTCGGCCAATGAATATGTCCACGCTGAATTAAACTCTCTATTTTCTTCAGAAACTTTTCTTTTTTGTTTGTTTTTTCACGGTTAAACCATTGCAGGGTTCGTTATTTTAATAGATCCATGGTTCACACACTACAGAAGCCGCCAGCACGTAAAGGCGAAGGCTGATGACGTTATGTGACTGACGTATATTTTCGTTGACAAATTAGAAATTAAAATCAGTTCTTTTAAAATTAGACGGCATCAACTCAAACCCCAAGATAACTGCCCAACAAAATAAAATAATATGAATAAAAATGAATGAAGAAATACCATTTATTTATGTTTGGGATTTTTTTTCATGGCCAAAGGAGCCGCTACAATGAGAGTGAAGAGCCGCAGGTTGCCGACCGCTGCTCTAAGGGATGATGATGTGCAGCAAACATGTTTTCGAGGCCTTAAAACCCTTTTTCTTTTCTCGCTTTCACTTGGTAGTAGAGTTTGGCTGCGTTGTCATTGGCCGAGGTGTGTGTGTGTTAACAGTAAATGACGCTAACACTGTTGCACTTATATCATTGATCTGTTTTATGCATTAAGAGTCGGGGTGAGTTTGGCCGTCCCTCCTGAACGCTCGGCTTGGACCGTCTCCAGATTTCTTAAAACAGCTGTCACCGAGCGATCCGCCTCTAATAATAAATTGTGCAGGTAAAAGCCGTAGAATCATTATGCACATTAGCATGAGGACATTTTTTTCTAACTTTCCATTTTAAGAAGCCAAATATACAAGAAATAAATGACTTCCTCCAGGCATTCATCACAATCAACTTTTATTTATTATTTGAGTAATGTAAATTTTTGAACGACTGCATTATTTTAAGAGAGTGGATATGCTGATTTGGCTGTTCTCAAGGTGCACTATGTAACGTCTTAGCTAAAGAGTTTGTCACCTGCTTGTTGCCTTAGAGATGTTATTGGTTTGCTATAGAATGTTCCACAGTATGGCATTAAACCTGTCTTTATTGCCTTTATCTAATTATAGTTTGGTTTTTTAGCTGAAAATACTTATTTTCTCTATTAGCCCCCCGACAGTTCAAGTACATGTTTGTTTTCTCATAGATCTGGTTTGTAACTCGGCTATGGAGGCATCACCTGCTTGTCTCCATGGGGATATATAGGGTTAATGTCATACTGTGGAACATTTCAACATCTTAACACTACGTCTTTGTTAATATTTTCACATATTACAATAGATAACTAACAAACCACCAGGTAGATCCAACGTTATATCCACAAGCGTCTGTTGTTGGAAGCTTTTTTTCCTTTTGATTCCTCATGAATACAAAGCAGGTCATTCAGATGTGACACTGCTCCATCTCCTCCAGTCTCCAGGGGCTGTGGTGAAAATGTGCCCAGGGGTCAAGGCTCGGTTGTACCATATTCTTACCAGTGTAACTTTTTTGGTAGGGCAGTCTGCCATGTGCTGCTCCATGGACATAGCTTTTCCTGGAATTTTTCACAGTACAGCATTAAACTTATCGAGCAGGCATGTTTTCAGTTACAGAAATAATAGTGGACCTCTCATTCAGTCTCCATGACTACAGGCGTTCCCCAGGGTTCTGTCCTCAGACTCCTGCTGTTTTTCATCCCTCTCTGTCACATTTTCCAGAAACATCACTAAGTAATTGTGAATCTAACTGGACATGACATTTCTCATTCTCCAGTCCTGAAGTGACATCATAAACATTTAACCGAGTGAGTACTTTCTGGAAAACAAATTATGATGATATAAGATGTTGTACCTGATTGTTACTGTCTTATAAACATGAAAAACAGAACTCATCTTTAAAACAGTTTGCAGTGGTCCTAGATTATTCCTAATTAATCACCATAGGAGGTTATAAGCACTCCCATCTCTCAGACACTAGTGCAGCATAACAACACCATGCTAATGCACTTCCTGATCAATGGACAATAAATAATCAGGAAGTGTGCAGACAGCATGAAGAGGACTTATTTTGACCTCAAGAGCTGCTTATACAATATACCTGAACAGGGGCCAGATAAATGTTGCTGAAATACACTGGGAAAAACTCGGGCACGGGGCCTGTAACGAGTCCATCCATCCACTGACGCACATTGGGTACATTGTTTGGCGTTATTGTCGTCATGGCGCTGCATTTCACAGTGGGCATTTTGGCACAAACAGGCCCACCCACCCCACATGTCTCCCCGGGCTCCGCTCCTGGCACGACTCTGTCTCCTGTAATGAGTGTGTGATTGATTTAAACCACAATAGGAGCGTATACGCCCAGAGGAGCATGCACCGCTCTGAGCAGTGGCCTTGTACACTGCTGATCAGAGCCCCGCGGGTTTGCCTCTAGATTAAAAGGGCTACATTAAACAGCATGAATAAAATATGGGAAGGATTCTGTTTGGTGTGAAGTCGTTTGGAGAAGAGACTGAAGCTGTTTACATATGAGTCTGCTACTATCAACGAGCAATGTGAACTATTCAGAGGTCTCAGATTTCAGTGATATGGGGCCGTTTTGAGGACAGCCTTTCAAAAGATATAATATTTAGTTTTGTATTGTTAGTTGCTATGGCAACTGTTCTAACTTTGAATCATTATCAAAGTCAGGGAAAGGGTAGGACATATTTAGCCTGTAGCTACAGTTCGTATGATCAAACAATGAAGGATGCTGCAGGATGGGTGGATAATTAACACAATGTAATGTAGACTATTCTTTTTTTTTCTTCACTGCGACATATTTTGTATTATGTGTTTGATAGGATATAAGTTTCAAGTACTATTTGACAGTTCAACAAAATGTCAAAAGTAAAGCAATCATTAGCGTAGCTTTTTGACCTATGCAAAATCGACTTTTCAGAGCTTTTAACCTTTTTCATTTACCCTCTCGAAGTTGTATTTGGAGTGATTTGTGCATGTTTAAGCAAAAAGACACTATTTTCATCCCCACTGGCATACACCCACTGCTCTGTACTTACTTTGTTCTCCAGTTTTAGTTTTTTAATCAGTGATGCATGTAGGATTCTGCAAAGTTGTGTAGTCTTTTCTTTTTAAATATAGCAATACTAAAATAAAAGGTCCATAGATTCTACACTGCGTTGTTCATTCACTCTTTTTCTTTATCTTCTACCCTAGGCCTGAATAACTGAGACGTGGCTGCCTTTCTGCTCCAATAACCGCCTCCGATCATCCACTCACATATTCATATTATACTTGGACGGCGCGGTGGGTGACGCGTCTCAACGATATGCAAAGCAGACAGTGGGATCGCACCATCAACCTTCTGTTTATGAGGTAAGCACATATTTTCCCTTTGCTGTCGCTTCACCCAATTACCGTATTCCCTATGACGGACGCGCACATTTCCGGTAAAGTAGCGGTGTAAGTGTAGTCGTACGTGTGCAAGGACATTCTGAATTTTATTACATCATTATCTCCAACAAATTGTACAAATGGGGCTTTGGGAATATGATTATGCCGGTGTTAAAGGTTACCTCATTCATTTGGGTAATTACATCTGCACAGTCCGGGAGTCCATGGTCGCCCGGTGAAAAGGTTCTCGAGAGAGGCTATATGTAGACAGTAATATGAGTTAACGAGGACTTCTGTATCTGTGGTTAGCATCATTTAGCTTAAACCCTAAAATAAGGCATGGCACTGGGCACTTTTATGATTTTAATCTTTCTAATTGGGCCTATAGTTCATACGCTAATGTAATGAAATAAAAGGCGTGCTAATTGATAGCGCTGGTTGACGGTAAACTGTAGTGTTGACTCCCCCGTTGTAAAAGCGCTATTTCATCTTTAGCCTTTAGCTTGCGATCACTTAGCATAATGAGGAGGCGGCCCGCTTGTCGTCACGGCGATATTTCACACGTTTATGTCACCAGTGCGGTAAATATTAACATCATTTATAGTACACATTCATGCAGCGCTTAGCTAATTATTTATTCATGTGGGAAAGCCAAAACAGCATTTTATAGTTTGGTTTATACAGGCTGTGGCCCTGGAAGGGATAAATTGTTCCCATATCCACGTCAACGCAAAACATGGGATCACTTTAAACAATTTCAACCATTTTACTTTATTGTTTACACTTTAATAACAGCAAGAGCTTACAGCATTTTAAAAGCTAATGCAATAGAGACATAGAGTGCCTGGGTCTCACAGTGTGGCTGTTTTGTGTGCAGAATCCTTCACACAGAACAGTGAGCTGCTGCTGTACCATGGGAACTATCTCCAAATCCTAGGCTTGGTCACTACCTTAACTGGATTTTCTTTTTTTCATATGAAGCTCGTTTTGGGTTTACACAGGGAGAAGCATGCAAATTGCACAGGAAAGGCAGAGTGAGTGTTAGACACTGTGTCACCACTAACCCCATCCAGACACAGGCAGAACATGCAAATGTCACACTGCAAAAACACTTTATTTTCAATTCAGTAATATTTATTTCATTCATTAAAACAAAACAAAACAATGCAACATATCTGCATACAATATTACAAATTTAGTACTTTAATCAGAAAATAATTTAAAAGTAGTGAAATTATCTTGCTGCATGGACAGATAATTTTACTTGACACACTATCTTCAAATAAACTACCTCTAGACTAGAATTAAACAGCCTCAGAACTAGTAAATGGATAATAAATCTGAAAGCAAGATGAATAACCTGATATAAGTTTTAAAATCTTGGCCAGATTAGAGAAATTTGCAGGGCACAAAGAAAGAGTGAGAGTTACCAGCCTCTTCAACTGTGAATACCTGTGTGTGAAGTATTTTCAAATAATAGTAGAAAAATGAACAATTTGCCAATTTGTGGTTCATGTAGTTAAAAAAAGTCATAATATTCTGATTTGTGCCAACGACTTGAGATAAAGAATCAAGAATCACTCAAAAGGTTAATAGGGTTTTGTGTAAACTACGAAATAACACACAAAATTGTCCTCAAAATAATGTATAATTTTAAGATGAAAAAGAGAAATGAGTTTCAGTAAAACTTGAGACTGTATTTTAGGACACTACTTATTGATTGTTAATTCCTTGGTCAATATATCCAGTGCCCAAGCCGCTTTCAAATTAGCATTCTCACATAATCAATGCCACATAAAACGTAAAAATTCCCCAAATATTGACAACAATGCTCCCTACTGTTTACCTATCCATTCACAGAGGGGTCAGTGAAGTAGCCGTTTATGCCGGCACAGTGCGGTTGGTTAGAGTAGGCGTCTTCCCCGGGGGTCAGGAGGGTCAAAGGTGAAGTAGCAGGGGATTGTGGGCATTAGAGTACAAAGAGGTGATCCATATGGAGTAACAGGGCAGGACTTTGTTATCAGTCTGTGATCGACAGAAGCCCCGGTTGAACGCAGGTGCAGTGTGGGACGGGCTTAGTACAATAATTAAGTCAGGGCTGTGTAAGGTAAAACTATACTGGTCCTTTTAGTACGGGATTATCAAGGTAAACATCACAGTAACAAAACCTACATCTCACTTATTATAATGGGACTGTTCCTTCTTGATTAAGAGCACTTTTTCAGAAAATTTATAGAATTTTGAATGATTTTGTTTATTTATAGTTCAGTAAATGATATTTTATATATACATACTAATAAATAATATGATTTTAGATGATCCCATGATAATCTGTGTCACTCACCTGTCTGTGGTTGTCATGTGTTATCTGATCTGTGCAGAATCATGGACAATTGTTACATTTTTTGAAGTCTTAAAAAGTCTTCATTTAAAAAAGACCAAGCACATTATCACTGATTAAAAAAGGACTGAATCTTCATCTTAAATAAATGCAATTCCATGCCTGAATATTTGTCTTAAAACACTCTCATTCAGATATTCCAATATATAGAAGTATAATAGACTGTCACGATAACGTAGTATGATATATCACTACTGGGATAAACAATGATATTGCAACTACTTAATGCTACTGCAAAACTTGATAATCCCACTAAACCAAATGTTAAATATACTGCATCATTTAAAAGCCTGAGCTGCAACATTTGAATAGTAGAATGAAAGTATAATTAGCCAAAGAAGTTATTTTTTCTACCCTTTGCAACTGAGATCTTCCCTTATTACATAAACATGTCAGAAATCTCCCCAATAACTGTAATTACGACAAATATTGAGCCTCAAAATATTATTCCATCTAAGTCAATATAGTAATTATCATGACAGGCGTAGACAACACATCTGTCTCTATTGCAGATGTTTCAAAATGTCATGTTAACTTTCTTTTTATGGAATTATACAAAGTGACGAACCATCTCCAGAAAGTTATGCACTGTATATTTCATTAAAACCTATTTCTTTCCTCTGAAACCTCCAGCTCACCTCCTTGCCTAGTTAACACAACCATTACTTGTTCCTGTGTCAAAGCTAATCAGTGTTAGCGATAAGAATCCAGACCAAACCAATCGATCTAACGTACGCAGTGTGCAGCGTAAATGTTTAGATGTGCGGTCGTGTCACTTCCCATGTTAAAACACAGACTCCCCTATCACTCTGCTAACAGCCTTTATCAATGGGACCCGCTGCACCTGGACCTCCGTGTATATTTGTGTAAGACGTACGGAAGGGCGCGTTTGTTTTTACGCACAGGGTCAGGTTGGGCGAGAGCAGGAGGAGCGCAACGGTTCGTGACATAACAACTTAAACATTAAACTGCATGCAGAGGTTGCCAGGTAGGAATGCCATTTTTCAGCCGCTCTGACTTCCCTGTTTAAGTTTAGGGGACGGTGATGAATGGACTGGACACAAGGCCAAAGGATCAAGGCCAGACTGTAATGTGGAGGACATGGAGACAAAAGCAGCTGCTACTACTACTACTACTACTACTACTACTACTACTACTAATACTACTCTAGTTTCCTCCTCCTTCTTGACCAAGAATAAAAAATCTGGAGATGAAGAATAGGTCAAATGCAGAGGACAAATTTCACTACAGGTACAATAAAAGTGTATTGTTGTATTGATGTTTTGTATTTTTGTACAGAATATTTTCCAAGGAACATGCATGAACCCAGCCCCCCTCCCTGACAGCTCCTGCCTCCTCTTTACGCCAAAACCCTTTACAGCTGTTGTGCTGTTAGTGCTGCTGCTACTATTCTCTTTCACTATTATCATAACTACAACAAAAGTTATAATAAAGTTGGTGTGCGAGAGTAATCTATGTCGTGCAAAATCTTGGCAATTACTTAAGATTTGCATTTACATAGAAAACAAGTTCGCTCCTCATTGCTGCACAGGACTTATAACTACCTAGCTTCTAATACAACAAGCAGCAAACAGACTTTTTCTTCACATTGAAAATTACGTTTTCAGATACAGGATATCGCATTTGTGTCCTGAAAAGTGTCTATCAAGCTCTTGGAAATAAAGTACGTCTTGTTCAGTGCAGCCATCCTGGAAGGAATCGCCTTAGTTTGGCTTTGTTCCTTTTCCCCCTTCTCTTCTCCTTACAGCGACCTCAAAAACTCTCTTTTGCGGTGAACTGGTAGTGTATTCTTGTCTATCATTGCAATAAACTTTGTGCCAACTGCGAGGAAGCTACAGCTCGGAAAAGCTGCTAATAACCACTGCATTGTTTTAGTAAACAGCGTCTCGTGTCTGTGAAGTGTGTAAGAGCTGTACGTAAACCATGTAATCCCAGCGCAACGGCGAGTCAGTTACGCTAGAAGTGTAGGGAGTTTGATTGACAACCCAACAGCCAATAGAAAACGAGGTAGACTAGTTATCTGTCACCACGTCCTTTTTGTCTTGATCATCATAATTACAAGGCTGCTGCATGTCTATAATGTTATCACTGACAATTTGAAACAAACAAACAAAAAAAAAATCCTCCATACAACCTTTAAATAGTGAATTTGGAGCACAATGATCAGACTTAACATTGTGATTTGCAGTTTTATCCCCTGCTTGACCTTGCATATTGCTGCTGTGCCCTTTGGCAAGACACTTAACTTGCATTTGCTGATAGATTTCAGGTCTGCAGAGCCAGAGCCCACTCAGGACAGAATGCAGTGAGTGAGCAGTGGTGGTTGGTGGTGGTAGTGGTAGAGGACAATGTCAGTCAGACCCAAGGCAGCTGTGGCTATAATATCATAAAGTAAAGTGTCCTAAAAGTGCGATGTAACTGAAATCATTCTTATCATTGCATAACCACCTGCAGGCCCAGATGTAGCAGCTCAGTACAAGCAGATATCTGATGAGCAGTGTTCAGTCTTCAGGGACAGTCTGTTTTGTTCTGTGTGCGAAACATGTTTATTTCTCTAGTAAAATCACCACTGGGCTCTGCTGTTTCTCTTGGTGCCTTTGGCCACAAATAAAACTCTGTGATATTGGAGCTTATGATCTGGGCTTAGCTCCAGATCCTCAGAATAAACGCTGTTTGGAAACTACTGCCTTCAATGTTAAAACTAATATTTGTGTTATGTGAATGTTTTGAGGGGGAAAAAAAATCAGAACCTTCAAATAAAATAAGTCACCATAAAACGTATCATATGGATGTGAATATGTTGAAGATAATTACATCATTTTTGCTTGTCAAATCCAGAATCATTTTTAAATTTTGCATACAGAGGAATATCAGGCAGTCTCCATTCTCTCAAGCCCTGTCAAATATGATCGTCCAATCAAATTAATTTATTTCAGTGACACAGGTGAAACAAAGGAGCTCATTGGTCGCCCATTCCATTGAATCAAATTACATTTCTCTGCAAAAATAATTCATATTCATATAGTATATTTACTAGTCTATACAATAAATACACAGTTTAAGTCAAGTCTGGACTCTGGGGTGAAATGGGGAGTGGGGGGCAGAGGGGGAGGCGAGGGGCTGTTTCTGGAGGCTTATCTCTGAATGAAAAGAATGTGCTCGTGTGAAGAGGGAGGACTGAGATGCTCTGAAAGACACGAATCAATAGAGTTTGGTTTTTACACTGAACACCACAAGGAAAGTCAATACAGCACTCGCGCACTGCAAAAGAGAAAATATTCAATAAATACTTACATAATCATCTCAATTGGGGATTTTGGCCTGAACGGTCTTCAAGTTGTAACTGCTTTGAACACCCAGAAGAAAGGACTGAGGGAGTGTTTAATGACAACACTACAGGGTGCTCCACGCCACCTGAGGGCGTCTTCTCAAACAGTATTTACCATTTTATAATTACAATTCAAACTGAAAAGTAAAATACAATACAATACAAAAAGGAATATTGCAGTAATAATTAGAACACCACAGTCTAGAAATGTCATACAATATGTGTGTTTTAGTTGCTATTCTCATTTGATGTAGGATATGCAAGTATGTGTAACATGTTACAGACAATTATTTAATGTGTACCACTTCTGGCCCATACTATTGTAACTGAGGTTTAATGTAAATACATTGAAACATTTCAGACAAAGCATCCATGTCCATGGAGACCAAATCAAACCTCAGAAAAGTAACATAAAGCATCTTTAAATGACTAATCATTAGTACTACTTCAGCATTGAGCTTAGTCATTATGATGATGTATTATTATGTTTTTAGCAAAATTCTGTCATTTTAAGCAGCAGAGGGAAGCATGAAGTGCTCTAAATGTCTTGGTAGAGGCTGTGTTGACTGTGGTCTTCTGAAAACACAAAAACACCGTGAAAACTTCACACTAAACATCAAGCTGTGGGTTCAATGCCTCTCCACTCTTCCTCCAGACTCTGGGACTTGGATTTCCAAAAGATATGCAAAATATACTTTCATCTGAAAATGGGACTTTGGACCAGTGAGCAACAGTCCAGCTCTTTTCTCCACAGTCCAGGTAAGAGGCTTCTGACATCACGTCTCACGTCCCATACAGGCTTCGTCTGTGCATAATTATGAGAGTAAAGTCATTGCATATTATTTTGGGTCCTGTGATTTAAGGACTGGCTAGATTAAAGACACGAGTCTGAGCTGGAGCAGAACTCAAAGCCTGTAATAAGGAAACATTTGAGGCCGTAAGCAAACCTAACCCCAGAGATGACAATCTTCTACACTCTACAAAAGAGTCTGAGCCTCTGAACATAAAACATCATGTCTAACACAGTGACAGGCAGATGGCACCAGTATTGACATTGTAAATCTGTGACTGTTCCAGACCTATTCAGTCCTATTGTAATTTCTTAAAAGAATCCAAACCACAGGATAAGCCCCTGGGCAGATGCACCTGCCACACCTGTCACACCTGTCTCCACAGACAGGATTTCTATTATGAAACCACCACAGACGTTGGTGCATCAAGAGGGTTAGACAATACCTGGAGCTGTTTGATATAAAAGTTTGTTAAGTCAATATAAAATAATAGGATGTAATATGGTAAACAATACTGACACGTTTAATGAAAATACCAAAATAATGCAATAATAAAGTCCACCGATCCATCTATCGTCTTGTGCTCATCCAGGACTGAGTCGCAGAAGCTACAGTCTGAACAGGGACTCCCAGACTTCCCTCATCCCAGACACTTCAGCTCCTCCAGTGGGACCTCAAGGCGATCACAGCAATAATAGTGGTGTTTCATTTAAATAATTAGATTCATTTAAATAAAATGATTGAACTACATGGCTGGAAAATATGGTTTTGCCATAAAAACTGATGTGAATTTATAATAATGCAAGATATATAAATTGAATGCCGTAGTGCAGAACATTACAGAAAAAAGCACTAATATAAGATAACTTGCCACAGAGTTTTGTCCATGTGAAGTGGACCACCCTCAGTCTGCCTGACCTGCTCCTCTCTTCATCCATTAGAAATTAGCCGTTTTTCCGAAAGTCTCCGGAATAGCAGAGGAAACCATCATCAATACTCATCAGGAGGGGCCCATTTAAAGCAATCCTCCTGTGCTACTGCGGATCACAAACTCAAGAGAAAAGGTACAATAACAATCTGGACATGTGGACAACAGTAGCTCAGTGAAGACTCAGGCCACTACTGTAAGACAAGATCTGTCATCCACAAAAATAGAGGATACTGAAACTGTGTCCTTGAGCAAGACAATCACACATGTATTCCATCTTGATTCATTTAATGCCAGCAAAATTCTGTTCCCAGATACTAATTAATACTTCAACTTGACAATGACAGTAATTAAAGGTCTTATATCTTATTATAATGTTGTTACCTCCCCAAAAACATACCTGGAGTTGTGTTTTGTTGCATTTAAACTTTCTGTCTACATCTCCAAAAGCTCAAAATGCACCATTCCTCCTTGTAATGTCATGAAGGGTCAAGTTAACAGCTACTTTTTTACCTTTTGTTCAGTGGAGATTTGCAATTCCAGGACTGAAATCATCCAGATGATTCTAGTGAAGGTGTAGGGAGTTTAAAAACACACAGATGCACTTCCTGTATTACCACATCACTTTCCTGATATTATTAAAGAGCTAACTAGTGGTATTTTGTCTTGAAAATTACAATCTATTGCATCGTACAGTCAATACAGTCAATGATCACACCAGAATTAAACAGGACAAATATGAACTCAGCCAAATTGCTTTACCCACACCTTAAGATCTCCGTGCCTGTTAAGCCTAGAACAATAGCTTTGTGACACAGAGAGGAGGATTAGAAACATGTCTGAAAGAGGATTCACATCCCAAAACGTGATTAAGAGTCAACCCCAGACTGAGCAGGCCTCCAGGGGGCGGCAGCGAGGCTCTTTCTGATGGTAAACAGAGACAGAGCTGCACTATGATCCAGGGACAGGGGTAAATCCACTCTTCCATCAGAGCTTTTGTGCTGGGTCCACAGGGGGCATAAGCAGCTTGGGTCCCACTGGGTTTGGCTCTTGGTGATTACTGAGGTACAATTGTTACTGCAGTATTTGAATATGAAGTAGTTTGAGGTATCTCAGGTATCAGGTCCCATTTTACACTAAATTGTGATCTTTAAGCCATGTTAAAATGTTACCTCCTCAAAAACATAACCAGAATTCAAGCTCATAATCCTCTGTTTTCTACATTTTGTTCAGCAGAAATTGGGAATTCGAGGGCTGAAATGATCCAAATGTGAAGTTGTATGGCATTTTATAACAAAGGTGACATCACAAAGTTGAACACAGCATTTACCGTGTGAGAAAATAACTCAATACTCAAAATATGCAAGGTTTATAAGCAGGGTTACAGTTTAGTCTTGTAGATTATCTGACAGATTAGATCGGAAAAACAGCAAGTTGTGTTGAGATTCAAGAAGAGATTCGCTGTTTTTGGTGAAACATCTAAACTTCTGAGCCACACATGTTGAACCTCATCATTATTTGTCTGCAAACTTTCCATATTAACTTTATGGTTTAAGGTCCTTTCAGCAGACAACAGTTACATCTTTGGGATTGAAAAGCAGCACCACTTTCCAAAGCTGTAATAAACACTTGATTTCACTTTTATTCATTTATTAAACTGACAAAGAGAAACGACTTGTAAAACTTTGTGTCCGCTTTTGTTTCTTATGGATAGACCCAGTCGATTTTGGTTAATAGTTCTGCTTTAACACATAAAAAAATAAATAACTCTGCTCCAAACCACATCCTTTTACTGACAGAGGACTGGCTGTAGACCTCTCCATTAAAAAACTGATTATTGGCAATTAGAAATCATAATAATCTTGGTTAATTGCGCCGCCCTACTTGGAAGATTGAAACATTTCTGCTGATTTTAAGGTGTAAAAAGGATGTTATGTCTGGTTCTGGACAAAGACTGGAAAATGTCTCCGGACTTAAGTCTATCCACAAAATGGAATAACATTATTAATGGCTCTGCTCCACCGTCATGTTAAAACAGGACTTTAGCGGCACAATACTTACACATTTTCATCATGTTATTTAAACTTGATTCATTTCTGGTGTAAAAGTGCAGCGTGTGACTTGTCTGGTGGAGGGTTTGTCACCTGCTTGTCTCCATGGAGATGTGGCTAGAATGTTCCACGGTATGGTCATAAACTTAAAGGTGCATTGCGTAATTTTTCTCCAGTATTGCGTTAAACAGCTCTTCCATACATTTATTCGATTACAGGTGGTTTT
>JACN01053380.1:0-18439 GCA_000787155.1 Scartelaos histophorus | reverse complement strand
TAATCCAATGGATTTGTTTGTCTGTCTAAACTCACCTTTAATGTGTACGCCACCTTCTCCTTTTCAGCACATATCCGGAGCAGTTCCCGTATGGACCTGTAGGGGGACACACTCAGATCAGAGCCAGGACTTCACACCTGAGCCTTTAATAACTCCAGTCTCTGCTGACACAAATCCCACCATGTCTGGAAACTCTACCGCCCAGTGGAAACTGACTCCAACTATTGGTGAAGTTACAAAAGCTCATTCAATATTCACCAGTGTTCACTTAAGTCTGCTGCCTTTGATGGGAAACACAACAGAAAATAGTGTTTGGATAGGTCGGCCAGTCATTTTGGGCTTAGGCTGTTTTCTAAAGGTCTGAAGGTCTAAAAACAACAGAGAGGAGACTATGGGGTTTAGAATGAGCCCTGGAATATTCCACAGTATGACATTCATCTAAAATAGCTTTCAAGACTTTTTTGAGGAATAAAGAAACTGTAAAAAACATATTAGTCCACTGCAGAACATTCAAGACAAGGCAATAATATCTGAACAAAAAGTAAATATAACACACAACATACCAACAGCAAGTTTCATAGTAACAGAAGTACAGTTGAAGTACTTCCTGACCTGATGTTGACCCCAGGCTGCTCTTTGGTGCCCATCATGGTGTAGGTCTTTCCGGAGCCTGTTTGTCCATAGGCCAGAATACAGATGTTGTACCCGTCCACACAGGAGCTGATCACAGGTAAAGTCCCAGCAAACACCTCCTCCTGTAACAAACATTTAGATTCAGATTAAACCAATACGAACAAATAGTTTATTGTCATTATACTCAAAGTAAAATTGTTTCAATTCTCAGCATTTCAGTCAGAGCAAAATGGAATAAAGCAGAATTAAATAAGAGGTTAAATGTAGAGCACAGACAGGACAGTAAAATCTACCATGACCTGTGTATATTTGTATAATTCTGTGTCAATTTAAATTTAAAACAGCATTTTGATATTAAGGAAAAACCTTGATACCAATTTTAGGATCACAGTTTTTGCCCAGAGATCTGTGGTTTGACATTTTGGACCAGTGCATTTTCTCAATGTGTCCTGGGGCAGACACTTCCTTGGTAAAGTACCCCAGGAAAACTGTGGCTACAGATCAGCTAAACACTATTGCATGAATAATGCCTAAAGTGTAGCACCACAAGAGACTTCTTAAAGGTCCTGTATTAAGCAAATACATCGATTCTGAGCTTTAAGTCTTGTTAAAATGTGGTCACCTCATAAAAACATATCTGCAGTTGTGTTTTGTTTCATTCACACATGTGTGAGTAACCCTTTATTATTAATCTGTCTACATCTCCAAACCTGGAAATGCTCTGTTCCACTTTGTGATGTCATGAAGTGGTATTTTTCAAGCTCCTTTTACCTTTTGTTCAGTAGAGATCGGCAGTTCCAGGGCTGAAATCATCCATATAATTCTAGTGAAGGTGAGTGGAGTTTAAAAACACAGTGGAGCACTTTTTATATTACCACATAACATGAATGTTTTCAATTTGAGAGAAAACTCAGCCACAAATTTGCAGAATTTGTGTGTTAAACATGTGTAAATCAAATAAACAACTCCAGGTCTGTTTGTGATGAGAAAACTACTTTAAAACATAAATCAGAAAATAGAGTAATATTAGCCCTTTAAGTGCAGTATTACAGTTTCATGTAGTGATTAGGCCACACTGCCTGTGAAAAAGATCAGTAGATCAGATCTACTTAAACTAGTTTTAGTCTTCATCTATTCCACTGTACCTGTGTGCTGTTGGATCCATAAACTTTATCAAACTGAAACTTCTTCTTGCTTCCTTTTTGCACCACAGCTACTTCCTGTTCGTCTGTGTTGTCCAAACATGATTCAGTCTTGGAGCTCTTTCTACACCGACAAAACACTCTGATGTTCCCCTGGAGCTCCAGCAGTTTGTTGTACAGGCTCTTCCTTTCTACCGCCTCCTTCCGGTACAGGGACCTCAGCTCCTCCACCTGCCCCACGGAGCGCTGCTCCTCCTGGGCCATGCGTGTGGAGGCCTCCCTGAGCTCCTCCAGCTGGTTCTTCATGTCGGTGAGGGTCTGGTGCACTGTGGAGCGCAGCTGTTTGTTGGACACGTTCAGCTCTCGGGTCAAAGTTCGAACTTGCCGCATTTGTCCCGGGTTCACAGCAGGTTTAGAGCTGGGTTTGTGCAGAGGGACGGCCGGAGCTTTGCGGCTGGAAGAGAAAGTCAGAATTAATATGAATAAATGTAAAAGGTAAAATGGTCCACCTTCAAGGCTCAAAGCACTTTACATCAAGGAACCACTGTCCCATTCACACACACACACCAGTGTACACAAACACACCAGGGACGAGGTAATAACTAATACAGAAGCTACTGGCACAGTCTCCTTGTTTTCTCTGTGCTGTTTCCAATAGTAATTACAATGTCATTATCAGAATAACTCCAGTCCACATGCTTTATGCAGCCAGTAGAGGTTGGGATAGTGTGGTTAGCCTAATCTTGATCTGGAGTTCAGATGCTAAATGCTAAATATAGTGTTTTGTTTCAAAAGTATTCTGACACTAGAGTAATACATGCGTTTCCCAGTAGTGTTTCCTCAAATCTTGTTACACTGCTCTTTTGTTTAAAATTCTCATAAGCATTCTAACTGAGAGCCTAAAGAAAGAAATAGTCTTTGCATGCAAAGTAGACCGATGGGGGCTGAGCAGCCAATTCGAAGGACAAGAAATTAAATAATGCAAAAAGTCTGGTGTTTTCAAAGGACAGACATAAAATTGAGATAAACTAAATCATATCTGAAGAAGAGGTGCAAGAAACACAAATGTTCATCACTGTCAGCAATTGTCATCACAAAGTTTTGTCACTTTGGGAATTCACAGTGGGAACAGGAACCAAAACCATGACTCAAATAAGAGTTCTGTTACCTTGTACAATTTTTATGTCAGGTTACTTAAGTAAATGTAACTAAATGCACAACACACGTCTGAAAGTAAATAAAGTATAAATCCCACACCTGAGCAGAGAGCGTATCTTCTCTCGCGCCTCGTGGTGGTCGGCCTCCAGCTCTGCCAGTTTGTGGTTGAGATGTTGGACCACATCAGTGAGGTAACGCACTTCCCTCTTCAGATAACTGTTCCTCTGGAACAGAGTCTCTGTCTCCTTATCTTTAGTCTGCAGTTTACGCCTCAGCTCCTCGATCACACGGTCTCTCTCCAACAGAGCTCTGACATGGAATAGAATAGGTTAATCTGTTAAATCTGTTCTTTTGGTGTGTAATTTTATATTTCTGTAGTCATCCAAAGAAATTCTTGGTTGACTAAAAACATGCCCTCTGTACACCTATGTACACAGAGAAGTAGTTGGAAACAGCAACTTCATCATTTGAAAGGCAGAAGAAACTGTCCAGTAAATCCCAAATCACCAACTAACCCACTGCATTCTCCTTTCTGCTGTTGTGCATAAATCTGTAGAATCCCATAAAATAATTCCACCTCCTTCAATAAAAGAATAAAGGCCCTCAGTGTGTCTCCTCCTCTCATCCTCCTCTCACAATCTAACTCTGCCCTGTTTTTACTACATCCCCATAACTCCAGTTTATGTCACTTAATTATTCACTCACTTCTCAAAAACATTCAGGCTGTGTTCCCATTGTCCTGATTTGGTCCAGGTTTGGTCCAGGTTTGGTCCAGGTTTGGTCCTGGTTTGGTCCAGGTTTGGTCCAGGTTTGGTCCAGGTTTGGTCCAGGTTTGGTCCTGGTTTGGTCCAGGTTTGGTCCAGGTTTGGTCCAGGTTTGGTCCTGGTTTGGTACATGATGCAGGATCATAAATTCTTTTACTTTGACCTAACTAGTGTCAGTGTGAAAAGTGAAAGCTCCACATCTGCAATGTTTCTCTCAGATCCATTGGTTTTGTCATTAGCATGAGCAGCATACTGACCTGAAGGAGTTCAGGTCGGTGTAGTCTTTGGGGGCAGGCTGCAGCAGTATTTCTCCAAACATGGTCAGATAAACAGAGATGACCTCCTCTGAGTCATAGTTACAGTGTCTGAGAGCTGCAGTGATCTCCTTCTGATCCACCAGGCCGGGCAGGGTCGTCTGAGAACACAAAGCAAACACACCTATAAGATCTGCACATGGATTAGGAGATTTACAAGTGTCCTTCATTTACATTTCATGACCTAAATTAAACAGTATATTCAGGCTTGTGGTCATGATGATTCTTCTGCTGGACTCACCATGACCTGCTGGACTCACCATGACCTGCTGGACTCGGGCTTTGACAAAGTCCAGGTTGAGTTCCCACTGAAGCGGAAGGATGAGCCACAGACCAGCCTGAGGGTCCCAGAACCGACACACATTCACCCTCTCCTGTAACACAAATATACAAACACACACTCACCCTCTCCTGTAAACACAAACAGAGAGACGCACATTCACTCTTAGAACATTTCTGTGTCTGTTTCTACTGAATATGAGGCTGTTTTGCTCCTTGCGGATGGTAAAATATCAAAACGATAAAAACTAACATTTATTTGAGTCTCTCACATTTCAGATTTATTAAAAACTCCTCACACCTCAGCTGTGGAGAGAGCAGTGACACACTCAAGTCCTACGCAGAGTAGAAATGATAAAGAGCTCATGACAGAGGAGCTGACTGTGTGCTCCATGTTAAATTAGAGCAGAAACAACAACACAGCTGCAGCCCAGAAGTGCAGAGTCAGGCTGGTGCCCTCGGAGCACATGGTGTCCTACATGTACTGAGCTGAGTGAGCTCAGAGATGATCTTATAATATCTCACAAAGTAAAGGTTCTCTTCATGCACTGCTGATGTTTCCAGTATGTTTAAATGGGACTGTCTGACCTCAAACCAGTAAGTCATGACGGTGCCTTTGCCCTGGATGTAGGTGCTGCTGGTCCGGTCATCATCTCGGAACGCTGAAGGTCCAGAGGTGCTCTGCTGCTGCCCATAGCCCTGCCACAGGAAGAGGACAGACACATGGAAATATGAGCAGCTCCACTATAGAAAACCTGTAAATATGAGCAGCTCCGCTATAAAAGATAAGGTTTAGTGCAGTTTTAAAGACAGGACTCACCTCAGAGTTTGGAGAGATGAAATGTCCTTGACTGTGCCACTCCTGAGGAAACGGCTGCAACTTCTGAAAAGAAAAACATCAGGTTTCACCGTCACTGCACTTTCTTTCTTCTACCACGCACACAAACTATACACAAGAGTCTTGCACAAGGACACAAATGCATAAGCGTTATAATATGAGAAAACTTTCAAAAGTGAATGTCTTAGTCTGCAACATCATATCACGATTTTTCATTAAGGCGGCGTTATTTTCCATTTGATTATTTTCCAGTTTATTAGTATCCTTGTTTAGTACTAGCCACAATAAAGAGTGACACCTTAGCCTCGTCTGGATACACAGGAATGCACAGCAGGGGTGGGATGAGACAGAATTTTCACGAGCCTAGACGAGACACCAGATAGGGTCCATGAGATGAAATGAGATTTTGAACCAGTTTACAGTAATATGATACATTCTGGTCTCAACATTTTTAATTGGATTTATTTCTTTATATATTGTGTTGTGAGTGGTTTTGTGTTCATAGAATTAGAAAAATGACAAAATTACATCACTTTCATCGCCCTTTATGCTTTGAATTCCCCACATGCATAATTGCTGATTAGACTCGATATAGGCCTACAATATGTTATATTAAACTTTATTTTTTATCAATTATATGTTTCGACAAAACTGTTCTTCAGTACTTTATAAAGGCGTGTAGTCACTGGTGGACATTGTTTTTATGTCAGGTGTGACTGACAGGTGGATCAGCCAATCAGGGACATGAGTGATCTATTAAATCAAAACAAATATGACTGATTACAAGGAAAAGAGAAAGAAAAGAAACACCACAGGAAACTGAAATCCTCACATAATCACTGAGCAAAACTAAATCTGTTCATGAGATGAGGGAGAAGTTTGATTGTGTTTGAAATGATGACGACCAATGAGCTCATCTGTTCTTTCTGTATCTCGTACCTGTGTCTCGTCCACATAGACCCTGTTGCCATGGTGATTGAAGCAGCTGTAGAGCATCCCATTGTTGTGGAGAAAAGTCTCAAAAACCAACGACAATTCTTCACTTTCTGCCACCGACTCCTGCAAACAGAAGTACATTTCTTGAATATTTGTGTGACAAATAGGCTACAGTTATTTTCTTTTCAGAGTATTACAGGATAAAACCTTTTTATCTTCACAGAGACGAAACCATACAAACTTATAGGTTAGAATGGTCAACTGAATTGAATTGAATGGTCTTGCTACGTCACCTGCGTTATTTTACTTCCATTATCGTCTCTTACAATAGTTTCATCTCAGTTTGTCAGTGTATAAACCTTTTCACAAGGGCAGGAAGTAGCTGTGATGTAGGGTAAACATCACTTAATGTCAGTGCTTTTCTATGGAAAATACCTGTGGAAAAGTGTCAGGCCACCAGCTTCATAAATCTGCCCCATCATCAAATCTTCATCCAACAAGGTCGACAAAGGACATAATCTGTCTATGAAGAATTTGTCCACAACTAACAAGGTAAAAAAACAATAATTTAAAGGCGAACAATGACTAGCATTAGCGCACTACTCCTGAGCAAAACTAACCTTATGGTCATGAATAAAACATAACTAATAAGTAATACATTAATACGTAACTTGTTCACTCAAACTGATTCTTTAATTCAAATTAAAAATTGCTTTCATCATGTAGATATTAGCATAGATACACAGAATTGTGCAGATTGAATGCTACAGAGATCTCCAGCAATTAAACTGTACAATCCTCTATGCAAATATCCACATCATGAAATCGATTTTTAGTTTTAATTGTAGAATCAGTCTGATAATGTTAGTAAATTTAGTTTTGCTCAAGAGTAGTTTGCTAATGCTAGTCATTGTTCGCCTGTAAGTTTTTGTCTTTCATACCTTGTTAGTTGTGGATCAATACTTCATGGACAGAATATGTCCTTTGTCGACTATGTAGGATGAAGATTTGATGATTTATGATATTTATTTTACAGAAAAAGGCCTTGAGAATGATCCACAACAGTCATTAAAGAGAGATCCAAATGCAGGATATTGTTGACTTAAGTATTCTCAGAGGTGTATAAAGTTAAAGAGAGATCCAAATGCAGGATATTGTTGACTTAAGTATTCTCAGAGTTGTGTATAAAGCAAAGTGCAGAGTGTTACCTGTAAATCTACAAAGACTGAGATGAGAACAAGACAATACAACTGAAAAGGAAACTACATGTTTAAAAAACCCAGATTCAGAACCAAGGTTATGGAGCGAAGCGTCGTTGTGAAAGGAGTTAATTTATGGAATAGTTTGGACAAAGAAATCAAAGGAACAAGTACGATAATGACATTTAAAGAATACATAAAATCCAGTTCAATGTGTATGTATGAAAAAAAAAACTAAGTGTTGTGCGTGAAAGTGATGATCTCTGGTTTATTGATTGATTATTAATTGTGACTGAAATGAAATGTACTAATTTGAAATGTCTGAAGTAACTCTCTGTGTTGGTGTATTGTCTGGAAAAGTGAAGAGGGGCAGAAAACATAAGACGATTCTTCTTTCTGCTCCTTTTCATTCATTTCTTGCATTTGGATGTTGTGACACAGTGAAAATGATGGGACTGATGGAAAATACGTGTTACTTTTCCACAGGTATTGGCAGGCAGTGACCGGAAGTGCAGTTTACCCTAAATCACCACTACTTCCTGCCCTTGTGAAAAAGGTCTATTTGGTGCATCCCTTCAGTTGAGTTTGCGTGTCTTACAGCGGCGGGCTGGCTCTGAACGGAGGGGGGAGTGGGGGTCTTGCTGTTCGTCTGGCGTTTATTTTCGTCATCGGTTTTCAGGTTTCCGTCTTCACTCTTTAAGGACTGGACCTCCATCACGTGGCTGTCCGGCTCCGGAGACTTCGCCGCCTGCAACACGAGCAAATACATAAATGAGTAAATAGAACTAGATTAAAGTAAGATGTCTATCCATCCATTTTCTCCGGCTTAATCCAGCTGGGTCGCGGGGGCAGCTCTGCCCATTACTCTATGCACCAGACCCAGACCCTATGAACCCCTCTGCAGGTGGTGAGCCCACAGGAGGTAAAGTAAGATGTGAGTTTGCAAATACTATTTGAGCGTATAGGCTTGGGATTAAGACTTGGACTTTTTGGGGATTTTGACTGAGTCCACTAAAGAGTTTAAGAAATATATCAGAATGTGCTCAGTAAATCTGTAACAATGAATATATGTTTAATGTTTAAGATTATGTTTTACTGCGCAAAACACAATCTTTTCATTGATTTTAGTCGCACTGTGTAACTTTACTTTTCTGTTTGAGGTTTTGGCCTTTGAGTAATGTCTCCACGATTACCGCTTTCCCCGGAATGACCCGCAAATTGGCTTTAAATGTGTCTTTGAACACAACCAGGTGACGCCATTACAGGTCATATGAGGAGTAAAGGTGACAGGTTTTTTTCAGTACATTTATTTTAGTAATAAAATACCTCTAGACCATGATCCTTTGCTATTTCAGTGCAGACTATGTGAAGAAATAACTGTTATGAAATCTTTGAAATCTTATTTTTGTATTATAACAGCACCAAAGGCTTATCATGGCAATTTAAAAGGAAAAAGTAGCATGTTCACAAATTTGTAAGTCTCCACAAAATATCAGAATAAATATCGTACCGTGACAAGCTTATGGAGAAAATATCTTACTGAGAGATTTGAATATCGTACCATCCCTAATGTTTAGTTGTTACTTGAATTTTGCACAAAATTACTGCTCTGTTTGGTATTATACTTGAAACTTCTACGCCAAAAAAATATCATTGCATTTGTTATTCTTACTCGCCTTATTCTTCTTAAATGGAAGTCTCCTTCTCCATCCACAGTCACGCCTGGACTAGAGACATTCTATATTTTGTCAACATGGAAAAAGTAAGACATACTATTGGGGGCTCATTGAAAATTTTTAAGAAAATGTGGGATCCATCCATCTTGGTCTCTCTTTTCAATTTGGTACATTTTTATAAACTTTTTTCACAAGGGCAGGAAGTAGCCATGATGTAGCGTAAACGTCACTTCCTGTCAGTGATTTTTTATGGGAAAATACCTATGGAAAAGTGTTACGTATTTTCCAACAGCTTATGGTAATGTTATCAGACTGATTCCACAATTAAAACTAAAAATCGATTTCATGTGGATATTTGCATGGATTGTGCAGTTTAATTGCTCGAGATGTAACTGGTGAACATCTGTAGCATTCGAGCTATCTCTGCTAATATCTACATCTTGAAATCGATTTTTCATTTCAATTCAAGAATCTGAGTTAACCAGTTACTTAATAATGAATTACTTTTTACTTATGTTTTATTCATGACTATAATGTTAGTTTTGCTCAGGAGTAGTGCGCTAATGCTAGTCGTTGTTAGCCTTTAATTTTTGGTCTTTCATACCCTGTGAGTGGTGGATACATTTTTCATGGACAGAATTTGTCCATTGTCGACCTTGTTGGATGAAGGTTTGGTGATGGAGCAGTGGAAAATACATGACAATTTTCCATCTTTTCCCATAGAAAAGCACTGAAAGGAAGTGATGTTTACTACATTGCGGCCACTTCCTGCTTCCTTCCCTTGTGAAAAAGGTCTATTATAACCATAGACCGTATATATGAATGGACATAGCTAACGCGCTAGCCGTCGCGTGCCAAACAGGAAGTGCTCCAGGAGGCTCTTCCGGCTCCTTCTGACTCTGGCTCCCATTGACTTACATTAGGATCTTGTCGCTCGTCTCTCTGTACCTGCTGCAGTGATTCTCTTCATCTTGGTCTTAAAATGTTCTTATTAACCCGCTCTACATGATCCTGATTTTTTTTCCCGCTATTTTGTTAGTAAAAAATCTTATACATGATCCTGGGCCTGGCTCCAGATTTGCTCCTGTAACCGTTAGCATCGCGAGCCTCATTTGAGCGCCGCTAAACGCTATGAGTGACGTCACACTCGCTTAGTCCACTTTTTTATACAGTCTATGATTATAACTAGGTGACCTGGTTTGTTTTGACCCTTTCTCTATCTTTTTTGTTTGTTTGTTTTAACTCAGCTTGTTGTCTTTTTAACCACTTCATCCTGACATAGCTAATATTTGGAAAATTATATTAAATAAAGTTCTGAAAAAAAAACAAAAACTGCACTTCAACTTCAAAGACTTTTCAAGCTGCTGAAAATGTCACTGAACTGAATATGACAATAAATGTACCAAATGAAGCTCGAAGCGTTTTAGATTGTCACTCTTCTTATGTGTAGAATATCGTAATATCGGCTTTCTTACGAAATCGCAATAAATATCGCACTGTGATGTTCATACCATCTTATTGTGAGACTTGCATGTCGTTACAGCCCTAATAAACAGCTTTAAACAATATTTCAAAGTATGACTAATAATAAGAAGTACCTGTGGGCCTACAGTGTCGGTGCTCCGGGCGGCAGGAGTGGAACTGCGACTTTTAAGGCGGGTTTCACTCTTTTCTTTGGGCACTATGGGCATGTCCTCCACGGCCTCCCCCCTGTCACCCCGGGCTCCCTCACTCTCCCTCCTCTGCTCGGGTTGGCTCTTCTCCTCCGGGGCTTGTTCTTTCTTCTCCTCCCGGGGCTCGGTGCTCTCCTCTCCGCTTTGGCGCCCCTCATCACGGGCTGTCTCTTCCTCTCCTCCCGGTTGCCCGGTTCGGTTCTTCTCCCCGCTTTCCTCCGCCGTGTTTCCACCCTCATCCCGGGTCTCCTCCTTCTCCCCTCGGCCTATGTCTTTTCGGGGGTCCGGTTGCTTCTCACCCCGGGTCTCGGGCCATTCCTCCCGGGTTTCACCCCTCGCTCCACGGGTCTCCCCTCTCTCCTCTCCCTGCTCGGTTACAGACGCACCGCTGCCCATCTCACCACCGCTGACCACGGGCTGAAAAAGGCACTTAACCCCGGTGAATAGACCCGCGGACACCGGAGACCCGCGTAACCTGACGCACACCTGCACCACGTGATCTCACACCTCTAAAGTTTCCTCATTAGTGCGTAACACCTCAGGGCAATTATCTGTTTACACCGCAGTCTGAACTTGAACCTTTTTTAAAATTTAATATTTGGCCATATAGAGCCTAGACTGAATTCGCATATCAGAACATTCCCAAAGCAGAGAAGACAAGTGGAACCTCGAACAAGTCTTTACTTACACTAAAGGTCCACCAGGGGGCGATATTCACTTCAAAATGGATTAAATTAGATATCAGAGCTACATCATTGTACTGTGTGTCTTAAACAGTACAATAATGTAGTGCAGTAGCTCTTTAAGTTTCTGGGGGTGATTGCCTGATTCCCTCGAAACAGAAAGTAAAACCCTACTTTGGAACATTCCCCACGGAGGAAAATACGTTTTATACCATGGTTTGGATTACTAAGGAGCAATATTTCCATGGAAACAAGCAGGAGGCTCGCCCTCAGGCCACTTAGGAGTCAGCTTTGTGGAGATGCAAGTTTTTCATTCTGACTGTTGAAAATGCACATGTTTAATATATTGCCTGTATGAATTGTAATCAGTCCAGAGTATTTTTTCCAGCATAACACTATAGACTAAGATAGTGTTATGGTCTTATGTCTGGATCCATGTGATCCTTTTGTTGCCATGGTAAACAATCCCATCTTTATACTTTCCCACCTTAAAGGCTCAAAGAACTTTACATCAAGGAACCACTCACCCATTTACACAGTCAGTGGATCTGGCCACAATGATGTTTATGTTGAGAGTGGGATTTGAACAACCAACCTTCATAGACTGGACAAACACTCTACCCACTGAGCTGCTGCTCCGTCTGTAAAATTCCCACGAGAATCATTCAAAGTGAAGAAGCTGCAGTCTTATATAAACAGATTGTGTATTTTTCTGTTTAGAGTTGCAGTCTCCTTGTGTTTCACAGACTTTTAATTAGCACGCCTCTCTCCAGCCCTATGCCCCTTGTGGCCTCTGTGCCCTCTTTGCCCCATGTGCCTTTTCCAGCCCTGTACCCTCTGTGCCCCCTGTGCCCCCTATGCCCCCTATGCCCCCTGTGCCCTCTGTATCCTCTTTGCTCTCTCCATGAGTCATTGTTATGAAAGCTGCTCTTGGCGTGTGCTGGTACCACCTGCTCCCTGCTCCTCTCGGCTGCAGATCTACTCATTTAAAAGAAAAAAATGTGAAAAGCTCTTCTCACAGCGGCTCGTGTCAGGGCTGATGCGGCTGCCTGTAGAATTCTGCACTGTTTATGTCAGAGATTCAAGTCAGTGTTTTTATGTATTGGCTGAAATCACAACTGTCCCTCCCAGCATCACAGAATCCTCGATTTAACCGGCAGAAAGTTAGAAAATCAAACAGTGAAACAGACACTGGTCGATACCAGACAGGCTGATTGACCAGTTCAAATGGAAAACTGCCCCAGAGCTCCCCCTGTCCTCAGACCCTCCTCCTCGACCGAACCAGGACTAGACCAAGACTGAAACAGGATTGACAGAATGTGTCCCAGACTGAACCAGCAAGATTAGACTGAACTGGGAATAAACCAGGACTAAACTAGGACTACTCTGGGGATAAACCAGGACTAAACTAAGACTGAACCAGGACTGAAGCAGGACAAAAACCAAGACTGAACTAAGACTAAACCAGGACTGAACTAGGACTAAACCTGGACTGAACCTGGACTTAATCAGGACTAAACCATCATGTAACCAGAACTAAACCAAAACTGAACCAGGACTAAACCAGGACTGAACACCTGAGCCCGTTCTTCTAGATTTTAACACTTTAATGTGAGAAATATGAGCTTCGTATTGTAATGAACCACCAAAATCATGAATCCTTTCACAGTGTACTCTGAGTGCCTCCAGCAGGGTGTGAAGAGGCCAGAGGAAGTGAACCTCTCCACAACAATCACAAAATGGCTGAGTACTGATGTAGTATTGACCCAAGTCCAGCCTCTCTCAACCAGATTTAAGCAGCATTTCCTCTCCACCATCTGCTCATCCTTCAACATTTCCTATCTGTGGCATTGTGACATTTCAAAATCATACAAAGGATTTTTATATTTGTTCAATGGTAAAAATGTATTTGCTTTAAAGGGCTTTCAAACAGTCCGGGGAATAAAATTGGAAACAAGAATTACACTGAGAACAAATGATTCACAGGTCTCCAAAGGTTACGCTGTTGAAAGAGCAGTGAACATTTGTCAGTAGGTAAAAGTACAGTTACGTGGTTAAAAGTACTGCCAAATTTGTACTTAAAGATCCTATTACACTAAACTGACTCCTGTGAGCTTTGCCATGTAAGAATGTTGTTACTTCCTCAAAAACATAACTGAAGTTGTGTTTTGTTTCATTCACACATGTTTGAGTTTCACTTTATTATTAGTCTGTCTACATCTCCAAAGCTCAAAATGCCCAGTTCCATCTTATGATGTCATGAAGTGGGAAGTGGGTTTTCTTTCTTAAAATATTTAAAGTTGAATTAAGCTGTATTTGTGACATCCATGAGTGCACTGACAACACAAAGCAACTCTACACAACTCTGCAAGTCTGGGATTCAGAACACACACTTTTCTAAAACTTTATGAAGATGTGAGTCTGGTCACCTGAGAACCTCCCAGTTTTCAGATAGAGTGATTAACAGATAGATTAGGGTCATGATCAGGGTCATGGCATGTATGGTCTGTATCAAAACTGCTTATAAAGAAAAAAAAGTGAGTGAAAAGAGAGTGGGAAAAAAAACAGCTTTCTGCAGAATCAAAAAACAGTGCACTAAACAGGGGTCTCCAACCCGTAGCTCAGAAGCTACACATAGCTCGCCAAGGGATTTCAGAATTATATCACTGTGCTGAATAAGATAAATTTGGTTAATTACATGCCTATTACTATTCTGCCCTACAAAGGCAAAAGACCTTAACTCAAGAAAAATGATTTCAAAGTTTCTGTTTTGTCCATACAAAAGTAGAATAGGTAGGGCTCTCAAAATCTGACAACTAGCTACTTTAATGGAGAAATATTTGTATGCAAAAGATATTGACCTCAAAATTGACTGTCCTGTATTACTGTACTTTGTACTTCTGTGCCAAAAGTAAGGAGTCTGTTAGTGGAGTGCACTGTTACACTCCAGTGTCAGTTTCTGCCTTTTGCCTTTCCTCCTCCTTTGCTCCTCTGACTCCTTATTTTTGGCCCATGATACTCAGGCAGAGAACAGTAACCAAAGAAGAGTCAAAGGTCAATTCTGAGCTCAATATTTTTCATTATATTTATTAACATAATACAGGAGTTCTAAATACCCCCAAAATGACATGAACTAATTTTTGTTCTGTCTTTGTAGGGCAGAATTATAACTGTATCATTTTGAAGGTGAATTTTGTTCTCTAATAAATGGCAAATGGTTTTTGTTTTATCGGCATCTAAGCCTTGTACCCCAAGGCTCACCCTTTTTCTTATAACTGTTTCAATTTCTTGCAACCACCAAAGTGAGAGGCTCTTTAACATTTTCGTTTTGTAAAGGAGCTCATGTGAGGAGAAAGGTTGGAGAGTCCTGCACTGAACAAAGAACTGTCATGTTGTTTGTAAATGACGGTGACCAATGAGCTCCTTCGTTTCACTTGCATCACTGAAATAAACAAATCTGATTGGACAATCATGTTTATTTCTGGCTCAGACACAAAGGAGGGCGTGAAGACCAGCCTGATGTTCTCTGAGTAACAAATACAGAGATCAGTCTGAATGTCTTCTTTAGTTTGGAAGCAAATACGAACAGTATTTTTTCCACTTCCAGTTTTGTGTAATTACATTAAATAAGAAGAGATATAAACCATGGTTTATATTATATTTATGTTCATGAAGTTCGAACAGGCTTTTTACCTTTCAAAAGTAAATCCTATTTAGTTATTTAGATAAATTGTTCATCACTATGACAACAGTACTCATTTTCTCTCATTGTGAAATCCATGGGGGGGTCAACACACGCCTAGTTCCCCAATGATAAATCACAATAAACACAACACCTGAGAAAATATGTTTATTCACAGAATTATTATTTTTTTTTTACAAAGGATGCGCGGTCAGATTGGTCAAACATAAAACTTCCGTTCCCAGATTGTTGGACCTTCTAGTTTTCAGCTCAGTGCCTAATGTCCTGGATGTTACTTGCTTAACAATTCCGATTACATGACATTTGTGAATAAATATTTGTGCCTTTTTACGGATGACCCAAATCCATTTAGAATTTGAGTCTGCACCCAAATAAATACATAAATGATTCAGTGATTTGATACTGCACATCTACATAATGAAGAAGAAGAACTGTACAGCAGAAGAAAGCATCAGAGTGGCCACATAAACATAAGAATATTACATTATTTACAATTAAACGTTACATTTAAAGCAATATATTGGCATGTCAATTACAGTGAAATGTTATTATGGGGTGAACTGAAAAAAACTTCAGTGGGTGTAAGATTAGACTTTGGACCTGTCCAGCGAGATGGATTCTTCTGGTATTTGATCATAAATCACTGGGGATTCATGTGGCCAGGCTCCTGTTGGTGTGATTGGCCAGTTGAAAAGGTAGTTCAGACCAATCACAGAGCAGCATTGGGGTTTCGGAGCCTAAAAAAGCGAAAGTGAAGAACCCAAAGCGACCAAAAGTGGATTAAACCAAAGTTGGATTTCTCTAGTTGTTCTGCTGTTGTGACACTTTAACCAATCAGGTTTTAATTATTCTCCAGAAGTTCTGCTTTCTCCATGAGGTGTTCCAGATTTTGAAAATATTGTTAAAATGTTTGAGAGTGTTTCAGTCTTAAATTCAGTACAGACATGAGGATCCTGATGGTGCGGAGGATGGACAACACTCAATTGAGATAAAAATCTATGATTCAGTCACTTTAAAGGTCACACTGTATTGTTTTATAGTGAGTCCCCTCATCAAAAACATACCTGGAGTTGTATTTTTCTTCATTCACACTTGTATCATTAGTCCATTTATCCAAAGTCATCTTCTCTGAGCTCTCAGATAATTTTGCATTTTGCCTTGGATTGTTGTATCACAGGTAACAATCTGGGCTTCTCCTGCACAGATTTTTAACCCATAAACTGTCACAGGACTCATTCTGCTGTCAGACTGTATTCAAAGCAAAGACATGGCTCTATTTGCATTCCTAAGGTTTATTTTTATTTCAGTTGCTGACAGCAGAGGGAGCTCCAGCACCTAAATGCCTCATTGGAAAAAGATGAAGTTTATAAAGTGTGTTTCCAAAGTTAGAAAATACTTATCCCAGGGTGACCAAACGGGAATTACTGTAAAGTTACAAGAATGTATGATGTATGCAGCATAAGATAAGATAAGGTAAGATATTTTTGATTGTTTCAGCTGAAGAAGTCTGTGGAGATAGAAAGTTTGGTGCAGACATTATAACCCTGATAGTGCAGAAGATGGATAATCACCCAATTGCAATTTTAATTTGGGTCTAGCTGAAACTAAATAAATGTTCCAGTCACTCTGAGATTAAAAATATGATTAAAATGTTTGACTTTCAGCTGAAAAAGTCTTTGGAGATAGCCTCTACAAAGTTGGGAGCCGACATGAGGATCCCGATGGTGCAGAGAATGGTGAAAAGTGAAAATGCCACTAAGCAGAGTCGATCGATCACCGCTGCTGCAAACTTCCACTCGTTCCCCACAGTCTCCTCTTCATCCTGGGACCTGAAGCGACGGGCGATGTACCTCACCTCCTCCAAGATCTGCATAAGCTCCGCCTCCACCAGGGTCCCGCCCATGGCCAAGTTCCGCCCACTGCCCCTCAGGACGTCCTCTTCGGGGGACACCATGCGAGAGCACAGGAGCTCGGGGTCGGGGCCGGAGCTGTAGTGAACACCCTCGACGCCACGGAAACCAACGTACAACAGGTTTCCATTGGGCATCTGAGGAGACAGAGCAGGAGATTATAAAAGGACCAATACTGAGGACCAACGAGACAGTGTAGAACTCTGATACATCATGATACTTTATTGTGGCAGCACCGTAATTGTGTTCTTTATTTCTTATGTATTCACAGATTTCAGGTGAGATTCTATGGAACATAGTTTGTTTCATCAGATTTTGACTTTTAAAAGCCGTTGAATTTCTCTCTTTGAATTTTTGTAACTTTTGAAAATGTTGAAAATTATTTTTATTCTGAACTAGTTGCTGAAATTTAAAGTGTACATTTTCAAAGTGTTTCAAATTCAAAATAAAAAATGTGCCTTTTAAATATTCTATTCAGCATACACATTTTTAAGACTTGATATTCAACAGTCAAAATGTAAAAAGTAAAGTAAAAAAAATTGCAATAAAGATCCAAGATGCCAAGGCAGAAGCAAACGATCCAAAGTGATCTGATTTAACTTAGTAACAAACAGGAAATGGTGCAGTGAAGCGATCTGATTGGTCAGAATTAGCCTCATCCAAGCCTCAAACCCCGCCCACAAATGAGACCATCCAATAGGAAACAGCCTATGTCCTCTTCACTCACAGGATTGATTGCTTCTGAAAAATTTCACAGCAAAGATCACTGCAATTTTTCACTCAATTTCAATTTCAATTTTAGGGCTTGGAAATATGCACTGAATATTTAATAAGTGACATTTTTATTTTGATTTTGAAACATACTGAAAAAGTACACTTAAAATTTCAGTAACTAAAATTCAGAATAAAAATAATTCAAACATCTTTTTTCAAATTAAAAAAATTATAAGTGAGAAATTCATTGGTATTTAAAATTCAAAATCTGATGGAACAAATTATCTTTCATAAGATTCCTTCTTTCCTCCTCTGTTGTGAAAGCACTGACTCAGTTCAGAACCAAATACAGTATCACACCTTTTGAATGGGGAAAGGTCTTCACAAAATCCTTCAAATTACAAAGAAATAATTTTCCTAAACAAAAAGAAAAATATGAACAGTTTTCACATATTTCAATCTGGACGTAACATGCTTGTCTAGGGCTAATAGATTAAAGAATTTCCAGCAAAATTAATTCAATCATCATCATTATTTGTTTGAGCGCTTTGATCTTTGTTTTCTGTCTCTTTCACAGAATCCAGCCAGACTCATGTTTAAAACAGACAGACAGTCACTGTCTGACTCACAGCAGGGTGCCTCAGAGACGCCTGGCTCACGCTCAGCTCCAGGCTGGACAGACTTCCTCTGGGGGGTTTGGACTGAGGACAGCCCAGTCTGACCCGACTCTCCCCTGGACGCCGCATCCTCAAGAACCAGGCACACCAGTTCAACAGCACCACACGAGTCTGAGGACAGAGAGGACAGAGGGGACAGA
>JACN01103783.1:0-15396 GCA_000787155.1 Scartelaos histophorus | reverse complement strand
AAAAAAAACGTCTGTTCCGCCGCCGCCGTCTCGTTTAAACCTTTATGGGGCTTTTTTACGTAACGCGTCTAATTGTCCAACTGTCTGTCCCCAGGAGTCCCTTCCCTTCGTCAACCCTGTAATCGGCGACATAAAGAAGTTTTACTGGTCTCCGCTCAAAGTCAACGACATTCGCTGGAACTTTGAGAAGTTTGTGGTGGGAGCAGACGGCGCTCCCTACAGGAGGTCCGCAGCATGACTCACTGCACTCACAGCTGTCTCCCAAATCTGACACAAACTTTACACCCAAGTCTACAGCTTCTTTAATTTATTCAGTCAAGTTTACTTTCTTCTTGCAGTTCTGTGTTAATATTTAGGGATTATAGGATCTGGAAAAAATAATGACGTCTTTAGTACAGTATAGTTTCGCCATATGTTTCGTGGCGTTGGAAAACAAGGAATTTGATTTACACGGGAGATTACGTGGGTATATTTTCTTTTTGTGCTGCTTTTTTCTCTCATTAGATGTGTTACATATGGTCAAACAGCATGGAGATGTCATCGTTTGGCTTGGAATGTTCCGCAGTGAAGCATTAAACCAATCCAGCTCATATTTATTCAATTACAGACGTTTAATTGCTCAAAAAATACCTTGAAAAACAGGGAATTTTACTGTAAGTTGGATCACCTCTCCACGGATCTGACCTGTGACTCGGCTTAGTGGTGTCGTCTAAGTGTCTCCATGGAGATAGAGCAAAACTGTGGAACATTCCAGTCCAAAAACATCTCCATGGAGACTAGAAATATTACACAGTGCACCTTTTTGTCCATGTAGTGAGTCTTTTATCTTCTAGGTTTTTGCAATAAACAAAATGATGCAAAAATATTTCATCTTAGAAAGAGTTGTGGGATAGATTCTCCAGCAGCTCGACACAAAACTGAGCTTGTGGAATAAGTGACGAGTGAAGAGTTTGTGCAGTTTGTGCCGTGAATCATCTGTGAATGTCTCTTCTGTTTGTGAGGAATAAATGAATCTTTGTTTCTTCCAGGTACGACCTGCACTGCCCCATCGAGATCGTGGAGAGAGACATCGCAGAACTGTTGGCTTAGACCTGGTTTAGTCCTGGTTTAGTCCTGGTTTAGTCCTGGTTTAGTCCTGGTTTAGTCTTGGTTTAGACCTGGTTTAGACCTGGTTTAGTCCTGGTTTAGTCCTGGTTTAGTCCTGGTTTAGACCTGGTTTAGTCCTGGTTTAGTCCTGGTTTAGTCCTGGTTTATCCCGGTTTAGTCCTGGTTTAGACCTGCTTAGTCCTGGTTTAGTCCTGGTTTAGTCCAAACCCAGGGGCAGAGTGACGATCTCTCGGTAAAAGCAGAATCCTGCAGCTGAGTGGATCTGAAGGAGAGGAGCAGGCCTCAGGGTTCAGTGCATTCACTCTGAGGCAGCTCCCCAGCGCCACCTGGAGTTTGAGACGCGCCATCGACACATATTTAAAATAAAGGGTTCATTAATGGTGTTTTGTTGCTTTATGATTGGCCCAATTATCAACATACAACAAAGTAGATTTTATCAAGATGTTTTAGAAATTAGACTTTTTATTTGTTTGACAGTATTTTGTGAGGATATTGAGCATATTGGGCATTTTTGTAAGAGAGTTAAATAAAAATGCTAAAATATAAAATGTCTGTTGTTTCTATATCCAAGTGTGTAATGAATGCAAAACAAAGAGATTTAATAATAAGTCTCCACTTCTCAATGTTGTGAGACTCCCTCACAACATTCACACAGGCAAAGACTGTGACGTGTCTCAACATAAAGGCACTGCATAAATATAATTCAAAATTAAAAAATAAGCACTTGTTTTATTTCAGTCCAGCGCCCTGTAGCTCTGCACCCTCCTCCAAGTAGCTCACCAAAGGATTTCTGAAATATATATATTGTGCTAAATGACTTAAATTTGACGAATGTTGATGCCTAAGAAATGGATAAAGGTTTATGTTTTATAGGTATCAAACTGATCTTCATCCAAGGCTTTTTTATGCTCTTAGGCTTTTTCTTTTTGTAAAGGTAGCTCACTGGAAGAAAAAGACTGGAGACTCCTGCTCTAAGTGTTGTCTTACACTCCAAGTACCTCTGTAACTTGGCAAATACTTTTTTTAATAATTGTAGGATTGTAATTTATTAGAATTTGTTTTTATATTAATTGTTTTTATACCCATTATCCTCCAACACGTTCATTAAAAAGTAAAAAAAAAAAAAAAGCTAAATTGAAATATTACATTTCCATCTAAAAAAATCTCAAATCTAAAAAAAATAAAAAATTCAAAAATCGGAAACCTTTCCAAGTCCCTCAAATGTTTGCATATCTCCATGAAAATTCTCTACTGTTTTAAATTATTGTTTGTTTATTTATTTATTTATTTATTTAGTTAGTTAATTATTTTGCTCTGTCTATTTCTGAAATGTTTAGTATTACAAATTAGAAGCAAATACGATTTTTTTGTACTTCGTATTTATCTTTATTACCACTAGAGGCCGCTAGAGGTCGCACCATCACAAACTACAGTACCAGGAGGCGCATGCGCAGTGGTGTGTCAGTCCGGCCGCCGTAAACATGGCTGGAGTTGGATTCCGAAAATGGGCCCAAGCGATCACAAAAACCAAAGGAACCGGTTTATCCGCGCTGCTGTCGGGATGTAGAGCGGGTCGGTATTTTCTCAACATTTTGGGGATTGTGCTGTTGCAGTTTTATATAAATGAGCTGCCCGGGTTTGGTGTTTAGAGCTTGTAAAAGTTGTAACCTTGACGTGCTAGCGTTAGCCACTGTTAGCTTCCCGGGTTCACATTGGTTCTCGTTCATTGTAATTTATCAGAACTAAGGTTTTTAATTAAGGTAAACACTAACCATCCAGCCATAAGATAAAATGTTTAATGCTCAATTTAATATTACACAAATACAACACCATAATCTAGCCATTCTGTTTAGTGTTATGTTTTGACAGCTAAACCTTTACCTAATTTCACTATTTTACTATGTTCACATTAAATATTAATATATCTGCACTGCCAATGGAAAAAAGTGCATTTAGATTCAGGGTAAGTAAGTAGATCATTTCTAAGAACAAATGTTTACTGCATATACAGTGTCAGTTTCTAAATTGACTGCTAATTATTGGTTATTTTATTCACATTCTACAATTATGATATATATTATGATAAATATAGAATATTGTCCAATCTCACCTACCCTTTAAACAACGTGATCACGGTGGTGATGAGTTTCATTGCTGTTTTGACAATCACAACCACTAAAAGTATGTGAGTGGGCTGCAACTAGTCACTACTAAGGATTATATTATATTTTAAGAGCTTCAAATACCCTCATCATCAAAATAAATGTTAACTGTGTTAAATGTGGTGACTGGAGGCTTAAAAAAGGAGAATATTTTCATATAAAGTGTATTAATAAATGTAAAAAGTGATTTAATAAAGCTGCTGTTTTTGTTATAAGTAAAATGTCTTTCTGTTTGTGTTTCAGAGTCTGTGTGGTCCAGAATAACTATCACGATTATCAAAAAACAACAATTAATTGATTAATAATCGCAGACCTAGAAATTATGATACTTTCTAACTTGACTTGACTTGTTTTGTCTCTCTAATTATGTTGAAGCTTCTGGACCGGCAAAGGGCAGCCTCCCTGGTCCATACCCCGAGACCCCAGAGCAGAAAGCTGCAGCTGCCAAGAAGTACAACATGAGGCTGGAGGACTACGAGCCCTACCCAGATAAAGGAGAGGGGTAAGACCAGCCAGTGCAGGGTTAGGGTTAGGGTTAGGGTCAGGTTTTAAATGCATAGGCCTGTTAAGATATTTTCTATATCAGTACATGATGGGTGGAACAATAGATTTTGCTGTCAATAATATTTACCAGGGAGACTTTTTGTTTGCATTACTTTGAAGTATTTCTTACCATCAGTGTTTATTCGAAATATTAATAATAGTTTTGAGGTTTACAGGTTATAATAACTTAACATATGCTTTTATTTTCGCAGTTATGGTGATTATCCACAGCTCCCGGACAGATCTCAGCACGAGAGAGACCCCTGGTACCAGTGGGACCATCCAGACCTGAGGAGGAACTGGGGAGAGCCGGTAAGACAGACATTTTAACAGTTTAAGTTTTCAGTAGACTCTATGGCAAACTGGAAAAAGTTAGCTCAGAAACATGTGTTTTTTGTGCAACTCTGACTTGTCATTTATCCGTTTTAATAACTGGCATAACACTGGAATACCCAAAGTTTTTATAATAATTGTTTACAAAATTTGGGGGCAAGAATCCTCCATTTTTATAGCATGATGTATGACTGTGCAATTAATTTAATTTACTTGAAAGTGAGACTCGGTAGTTTCAAACTGCCATAACATTTGTTAAGTGTCCACAGCCAAACCTGAGACTAAAAGCATGTGGTTTGGAGACAGAAATTTGAGTTAAATCGCACTTATTTATGTTTGTTTTTCTTTTTAATATAAAACAGAGAATATGTTGATTTCAATACTGGATTTGAAAGGGAGACTGTAAATTTCCTGTTGTGTTTCAGATGCACTGGCACTTTGACATGTACATCCGTAACCGTGTGGACACGTCTCCCTCCCCGGTGGCCTGGTCCTCCATGTGCAAACAGCTCTTTGGTTTCATTGGGTTCATGCTTTTCATGTTTTTCCTTGGGCAGGAGCTTCCGTCTTATCAACCTGTGGTGAGTCGACCTGCTACAAGTGTTTGTGTCATTTATATTTTCTTTTTCTTAAAACCGCAGTATAAACTTAGACTTAGACAAACTTTATTGACCCACAAGCGAAATTATTTGGACACAGTAGCTCAAACATCACAATATATTTTATAGTAACAAAGAGCAAAAATATAAATGTAATAATAAATTCCAAAGTTTCAAATAAGGCATAATTATATAAATGTATAAGTCAAAATAAATAATAGAAATAAAAATATATCTCAGCTCATGTATGTAACTTTTTGGTTAAAAAATTAAAATTCCAGCATGTTTTTTTCATGTTGTTTCACTAATTTTATTATTGATGATTATCTGATGCTATTCCGATGCTTTTGCCTGCCTTATTTCCTTATTTTGCATTAACAGACTTAACTAGTCTCTCTTGTTTTTCTTGCAGGCCCCGAAACAGTATCCCTACAATAACCTGTACTTGGAGAGAGGAGGAGACCCAGAGAAGGAAGTAGAGGAGGTGAAAAACTATGAAATCTAAAGGTTTAAATCTGCTCCTGTCTCGTCTGTGTATATATTTCTGTTAAAATAAAGACTTATGTGACAATATTTATTTTTCTTTGCCGTTCTTTTAAAGAAATTTAGATTGTAGATATTTTGAAACTGAGAGGAGATTGAAAAAAATAAAATAATTCATAGAGATATGGTGACTGAATAGGACTAAACCAGGTCTATATCGGGAATAAAACAGGTCCAAATCAGATCTAATTCAAGTCTAATCCAGGTCTAAATCGGGAGTAAACCAGGTCCAAACCAGTTTTAAACCAACACTAAACCATGTCCACACCAGGTCTAAATTAGCCTTAAACCAGGTCTAAACCAGATGCATAAACCAGTGGCACAGAAACACGTAAAAAATGACATGTAAGGGAAGCGTGGCTTGTGGTAACTTGAGTTCAATTATATAACCAACTGTGAACTGCCCAGACATTAGACAGGTGCATAAGATCTGGAAAAACTCATGGAAATGTACATAGAAAAATCATTACACGACAGTTTGTCTGCAGGAGCCTTAGAACGCAGTGACAGTTGTTTTTCTGTGAGAAGTAGTCGGCATTTATAAAAGAAATAATGTGATGATCCTAATTTGCTACTGAATTAAACAAGAATACAGTTGTCCAAGTCTTTAAACCAGGGTTTTAAATCACAAACGTACTTATCCTCCATTGATTTTCACATCATAATGTTATATGGCTGAGATTAAAGGTGCCCTTATAACGGGTGGGCGGTTATTTTTTCTATAGGGCGACATGAGAAACAGAAAATATTGTGGAGGGCAGTAAATAGCAATGTTCAGACAAGCTGGTAAGACTAAATTAATTAAATGTTATGATTAAATGTTATAACTAAGAAATGAAAAAGTGAGGTTGTGTTACAAAAAATCCCCGTTTTGACCCTGTGTCCCCTGTCCCAGCAGATTTATACAAATACATTTTTATTAAGAAATGTCCCAGATTTGACCAATTTGATCTAAACCAGGACTAAGACTAACCCAGACTACATCAGATCTAAACCAGGGCAGGGGTCTCACAATTTTTGACCAATCTGATCTGATTTGTTTAGGAAAATACAGAAAAGATGCTAAAAATGACCAAAACACAAAGAACATTTTACTATACTGACTCTCAAGTGCATAACAATTTTCCTTAATTATGCACTTGTTTCACAATTTTATTAAACCAGGTCTAAATCAGAATTAAACCATGTCTAAACTAGGTCTAAACCAGTCTAAACCAGGTCTAAACCAACACTAACCAAGTCTAAACAGGGTCTAAAACAGGTCTAAATAAGGACTAAACCAGGAGTAAACCAGGTCCAAACCAGGTCTAAACCAAGACTAAGCCAAGACTAAGCCGGGTCTAAACAGGGCCTAAACCAGGTCTAAATCAGGACTAAACCATGACTAAACTAGATCCAAACCAGGTCTAGACCAGATGCATAAACCAGATTACTGTTTTTATTTTGATAATCTGGTCACATTATTTTAAAAACGCTTTTCTGGTCTATTTACAAAACCTAAGAAATAATTACTCGAACACACTAATCAATCTCAGCTTTAGAAACTTTATCTCTTTAAGGCTCTTTCTTTAAATACTCATCTCTGGCCTTTTTCCAAAACTTGCGCAGTCAAAGTTGAATTGAGGCCACGGTGGCGCTGTGAGAGATTTGTCCGCGCCGGCCTCCGTAGCCCACTGACAACACGACAGCACTTCGGTCGGATTCCGCCTGTGGCTAAAGCTAAAGCTAATCTATCACTAAATCCGCGTTATATTTTGGATGTGACACTTGCAGTTGCGATCAACCCTTCACGTAAGTTTGATTTAACACGTTTTTGCACCCAAACTTATTTTTAATCGCGTGTTAATTGGAGGATTTGGAGAAAACTTAAGGCTGGGTGGTGACTGGTGCCGAATGCTAACGGCTAACTGCGGCTTAGTTGGCAGTTTTCCTCTATAAAAAATAATCTTTACCACTTTAATATTATAAATGCATGTACTGCAGGAAGATGACTGATGCTGGCAGTAATTAAATGACGTTGTGATCGCTTTTTGGCATTGTTAAGCTTAAAAAAAATGCAAGTTTAAAGGGGCAAACCTGATGCAAGCTGCCTAATGTCTGCTAAATGCAAATCTTTTCTGTGGAACATCTGAGAACTAAATGACAAAGCTGAACTAAACCAAGCGAATATCAGCAACGCAAATAGTCTTAGATGGTCTTGATGAGTGTGTGGTTGAAACTGAATGTAATGAAAGTGGTTTAAATCAGATCTGGCACCGCCCATTTTCACTATGGTCCAGTTATCTGCTCATATTACAGCTTTGATTTCTGTTATTGCAACACGTGGACACTTCTGATTGTACTTTGACATCTTAATTTTCATCCCACCTTTTGTAATAACGCATTTCCTCTTATATTTATCGATTTTCCTGTCTTTATACACCGTACATTTTTAAATTATGATTCCACAATAGGCACACACTTATACATATAGACCCTTTAAAATCTTATGTCATCAGAATGCTCAAAATATGTAATGGAGGCAAAATGAAGCTAACAACATATATTTACAATGATTAACTGACGAGCAGATCTAAATGCTAATAGTTTTATGACATTACAACAAAAAATAAGCAACAGTGTAGAATTTACTAACAAAAAATAAGCAACAATTTAGAATTTACTTTGCTTCTCTGTTTAATAGGATGGGAAAAATACAGTTTTCCAACCTTAAAATAGTATTTAGGCTTCACAAAAAGTATAATTTATGATGAAATGTGTAATATATTTGTAGATGAAGTGAAAAACTGTTGTGGACTCAATATTTATGTAAGGATCTGTTCAGTTAAACCTCAAAATGTGGATTTTCATGGATTTATTTTCTTGGTTTTGGTGGTGAAAGGTTTTCTTATAAAGTAGTAATTATTATTGGAATATTTTAAGGTACAGTGAGTCCAAACATTAGACTGACTTGTGTTGACTGTAACATTATTTTGTAACTAGTAGATTTCAGTTTTTTTTAATTGATCTGTTGGCTGTTGCATTGTTTGTTTGTTTGTTTTGCTCATATGTGCGGGTGGTTTGTTTGTGCAGGATTTGTAAGCGTTTGTCTGCAGAGAGGAAGATGAGGCTGAAGGAGATCCAGAGGACGGCTCACCAGGCCTGGAGTCCCGCCGGGCATCACCCCATCCATCTGGCACTGGGTACAGACACTTTAACACTATAAGAGTAGAGATGGCAATGTAATCTAGTGTCAAACAAGGGGAAAATGTTGCTTTGAATGGATTTTCTATGTTCTGCTGTCAACAAGCAACTGTCAAGTGCAACTAAAGAAACTGAAAGAACTATTCTGAGCTAAGATTGATCTAAAATAATCTGTAAAGTTAGGCCACACCTTTCAAAGACTAAAGCAGTTTGCAGACAGACTCAATACATGCATATAATCCAATACATCCTGTACTGGGGCAAGACCAGTTTTGTTCAGTTACATGGGACCTTTAATGAGAGACTCTGAATATTGTTTTACCAAGAAATTTGTTAAAAATACAGCTATAACATTTGATATTGTGTATGGGGACCTTTTTGTTCAGGTTAAAGAATGGCATATATGTTATATATATTTATGTTGTTTTTTATTCAAATTACAGTCTCTTCCTTTGCATTCCTCACATTTCACACCGCCGGAGCCGTCAGCTGAAGGTGCGGGGCTCCTGCTCGTGCTGTCAGGGTTTTATTGACTTTAGGCGGTATGAAAACAGACCAAACAAAAGAAATTCAAGCCTTTTATTTGTTCTCAAAATGTGACCCAGTTGCATTTGATCTATCATGTGACCAGACTGAAGTCTGTAGTAATAAACACGGGTGTTGTCACCATACAAAAATTTCAAATTCACTTTTGATACTAAGGAACAGACTTGATACCACAATGATAATAAAAATGCTCTTTGTTTAGACAATAGAATTTGATTTTCCACATTAAATCATAGTACTTTCTTTTGTATTCACATGAGGTTTTATATCTGTGTAATCCTCAGTGGTCCATGGGCGTGTACCAGTCCATGTGCACTGATATTTGTTCTAATACACCTCAGATTATTCAGGAAAGGTTCATTTCTTTCCTCTTACTGTGACTTTTTTAGTATCGATGCCTGCGAAAAATTTGTATCTATTTTCAATACCAGTTCTAGTTTTGAATTGTGTCTGATTCTGATACTTTTGACAGTCCTTTTAAACACTCTGAAAGTTTCAGTATTCTGTAGTGTAGCAGTAGTATTAATTGTACTGTGCCAGTATTAAAAGTAGTAGTAAGGAAATTACTTACACAAGCAAGTTCCTCTTTTCCCCAACAAATTTATTTGCATATTGCACTTTCACTTTACTTTCATTTTATTTGCTCACTTGGTGACTTAATGACAATTTTTGAGAAAAAAACCAAAATAATGGCCACTGTAATCTTCCAGACAGTGGTGTATATGTGTGTGTGTGTTTATATATATATATATATATATATATATATATATATATTGATATATGATTTGTTCATTTTAACTTTAAAATAAACTTTTTGAACAATACTTAAACCTCAACCATGTCACAAAAGATTTTTTGCACAATTCTTATATATTTCTAAAATACTTTCACTGTTTATTACAACTTTTACTTTTACTTATTACAACTGTTCATGTAGTTTTGTTTGTGAGAGGTAGTTTAAAATCTTTCTAACATTAGTTTCTCTGTCTTGTTCTTCTTCTTCTTCTCTGTCTCAGGCACATCTGCTCAACAGCTGGATGCTTCATTCAACACCACGGCCGCCCTGGAGATCTTTGAGCTGGATTTTTCGGACCCTTCTCTCGACATGGAGCTCAAAGGGTCACTGCCCACAACCAACAGGTAAAACAGGATTATCTTAAATTACTGACAATGAGTTATGACTGTGTATTTGTTTAGAGAATCAGTCATTTCTAATTGTCAATGGTCGACTTGAGTCTTTTTAATGGAGACTCCCACAGCCAATCCAGGAAAAACATCTGGTTTGGAGTTTAGATTTGGAAGGACGAAATTTGACTATGTTGTGTTAAATTTCAATGATTAAAATTGAAAATAAAATTAAAATCTGTACAATTTTTTGCAGCTTTTTCACTTGTACTGTTATTGCATATCTTCTTTTAATTAATTTAAATTAATTCTGAGTCACTTTGCTGCGTCACTTCCAGCCAAAACCAGCCACAAGTTCATTCAGAATTAGGGGTGTGTACCGATATATCGAGTATTTTTAGGTGTTTTTCGATAAATTGTTTTGTGTAACAGCTGCAGTTGACATTTTCACTGTTTTGATCAGTAAAATTGGCGTTTTTTTTCATATTAAATTTGCACTTTGACTTGGACTTTTCGCAGCCATGAAATGTACTGAATCAATTAAAAATATATCGTATTGAATCGAAAGTGCACTGTATCGAAAAACGTATCGTATCATGGCCTGTGTATTGTATTACATCTTAATTGCACCCAGCCCTGTTCAAAATACTCTTGGCCTGTATATAAATAAGTATGTGTAATTTGCCTTTATTAGTGCCAAATTATATGATTCTGACGCAGCATAAAAAGCTTCTGCGTGCCTCATTTGCTTCGTCATATATTTGTCTTATTTGTCGTATCGTTTAATGTGATTATACTGTATCGATATATCGCCAAGAGCATTATTTGGTGCATTTTGCTAAATTATTTTGTTACAGCGCTACAGTTTTGTTCATTTATACGACACATTTGTCATATTCACTGTTTTGATGATTAAAATGTTTGTGTTTCATTTTCACAGCCATGATTTAGCCTTTATTTTTTATTTAACCGTATCGAATTGACTTGAAATATATCGTATCGAACTGAAAGTGCTCTGTATTGAAAAATCGTATCGTATTAGTAGCGTTTTAACAATACCCAGCCCTAACTGTGAGTCTGTCCAAACATACAAACGTACTTATAGCAACACCAAATACTTTATCACCTGTGTTTAATGCAACATAAGATGTGGTTGGAGCTTTTCAAATGTACATTTTCAGTATCATTAATATAAACCATAAAATACGATGTGATTTCCAAGGCGTAAAAAGGACATAGCAGCTTTTGTTGTTGGTTGGCTGTGTCTGTTAACACTGTGCAAAGTGTTATAAGTGTTATGTTTCACCCACATTTCTCTCCTAAACTGGTTTAAAGCAGCAGCCTCCTCTTTACTCAAAATATTTTTAGTTCCATCAGCTGAATTTTCTCAAGACTTAAAGTGGCTGGAACATTTTTTTATCAACCTGCTATGGAGATGTTATTGCTTTGTCTAGAAGTTTCACAAAATGATTAAATTGATCTTTCAGTGAAAATAAACTTGGAAAAACATTTGTTCTTACTGTGTGTGGCGTCGCCTGCTTGTCTTCATGAAGATTTAATGCCAAACTGTGGAACATTCCTGGCTAAGCGACCGCAGCTCCGTGGTGATGGTGGTGGGAGACTCTGCATTTTGATTCTAAGGAAATGCTTGATTCCTGATTCCACGATAACATAACGTGGTTTTGTACTGAATCTGATATTTAACAGTTTAATCCCTCATACCAAGAAAAGTCTAAGAAAAGTGCTTTACAGAATCAGAATTATATTACAATACAAACTAATAAAAGGATTAAACGTCCCATATTACACAAAATCTACTCTTGTGATCTTCAAGTCATGTTATAATGTTGTTACCACCTCAAAAACAAACCTGGAGTTGTGTTTTGAAGCTGTAGTTTTCAAGTTAACAGCTCCTTTTTAGCTGCAGTTCAGTAGAGATTGACACTTCCAGGTGTGTTTGTGATGAAGAAACAACATTATATCATAGATCAGAAAATGGCGTGATATGGGCCCTTTAATAAAAATAAAACACATTTTAACATTCCGGTGTTGACCCTGTGTGTGTCTGTGTCTCTGCAGGTTGCACAGTCTGGTGTGGGTGAACTTTGGGCTCGGTGAAGATGGTACAGGGGGCAGGCTGGTGTCCGGCTCTGAGAATGGGACGGTCTCTGTTTATAAACCCGAGTCCATCATCTCCTCGACTCCAGACGCTGAGGTGGGAACTTCCAACAAACACACAGGACCCGTCAGAGCCCTGGACTTCAACCCTTTTCAGGTAAAATATGATTTAAAGTAAATGAAGCTGTTCCTCTTTCAGAAGTGGCAGGAGAAAGTATTTCTATGTGAATTATGTTATTTCTAAGAAATACCCATAAGGGAAAAGAAACAAAGGTAAAATATGATTTAAAGTAAATGAAGCTGTTCCTCTTTCAGAAGTGGCAGGAGAAAGTATTTCTATGTGAATGATGTTATTTCAAAGGAATACCCATAAAGGAAAAGAAACAAATGATTCCATACTCCATTTGGTTTTGTTCACAGAATAACCTTCTTGCATCAGGAGCAAATGATTCAGAAATTTACATTTGGGATTTGAACAACTTTAGCAGCCCCATGACGCCCGGAGCAAAGACACAGGTGAGTTCAGACTTAAGCTGTTCTGTTACACGTGTTTTTATTGCTATTATTTTTTCAAATATAATTTAAACAAGCAGAGAAGTCAGTGGTAAAAGCTAAAAGTTTGTTTTTATTGCTTGTGTAAAATTGCAATTTTTTGTTTTTCAACACAGTCGTTCTGCCTCCAGAATTTTTCATCTCGGCTCAAAATGACTCCATGATGGAGAAACCATATTTCATAGTGTAGAAACAATTGAAGCTGACCTGACTCAAGGCTTCACATTCACATGACCAGGCTGGATTAAACTGTTATTGTGTATTTATATATGTTTCTGTGGTCTCAGCCGGCGGAGGACGTGAGCGTCGTCTCCTGGAACAGGCAGGTGCAGCACATCCTGGCCTCTGCCAGTCCCAGCGGGAAGGCCGTGGTCTGGGACCTGAGGAAGAACGAACCCATCATCAAGATCAGTGACCATAGCAACAGGGTGAGAGTCCGTCTGTGTAACCATGGCAACAGGTCGACAGTCAGTGTAACCACAGCAACAGGTTGAGAGTCTGTAACCATAGCAACAGGAACAGCTTGAGAGTCTGTGTAACCACAGCAACATGGTAAGAGTCTCTGTGTAACCGTAGTAACGGGGTAGTGGAGTTTCCAGTACATTTTAAACCAGACAGAATTTTATGAACTTAATTATAATTCCACTTTATAGGTCAAGGTTTTGTTCGTTTACAGTTTTGGTTGTTGAGATCATTTATTTATTCAGATGCACAAAATTCCTCAAATGTTTGATTCTGAAAAATGTATCCAGTTATATGACAGTTTTACAGGAAGAGTTTAAGTATCGACTCATACATAGTGACAGACAGTAGCAACATAACAGCAGCTTAGTCGAGTATGAGGAGTTCATGAATACTTGAATAGGATTTATTAAAGACTGAAGCCTTAAACTAACTGTGTGTTGTGTGTTTGTGCAGATGCACTGCTCAGGGATGCTGTGGCACCCGGATGTTGCCACTCAGCTGGTGTTGGCCTCAGAGGACGACAGACTCCCTGTGATTCAGATGTGGGACCTGAGATTCGCCACCTCCCCTTTAAAAGTGCTGGAGAACCACACCAGGTGCAAATATAATACTAATACCTAAAACTATATACTCTATAACCCTGAAGAAGTCTAACCTCCTCTTAATAAAATGTTTTGTCTGTATTACTTTGTTTGACCTGATTAGATTTTAATGTATTTTCTCTTTCAGGGGGATTCTGTCCATTTCTTGGAGCCAGGCCGATCCAGAGCTCCTCCTCAGCAGCGCGAAAGACAATCGAATCCTCTGCTGGAACCCCAACACCGGAGAGGCAAGAGATTTAACATAACTGCTAAAATATGAGCCAAAAAAATAAATCTAACTTGTCATTGTCCTTTATTTGCGTTGTAGGTGATCTATGAGCTTCCCACCACAAACCAGTGGTGCTTCGATGTCCAGTGGTGCCCGAGGAACCCGTCTCTTTTGTCCACGGCCTCGTTCGATGGAAGAATCTCAGTTTATTCAGTGATGGGAGGAAGTCTGACCCCACAGCAGCACAGCACAGTGGACAAGGTAACGCACAAACTAACTGCATTTGCCACTGATGTAAACATGTGATAAAAAGTATTCCCTCTAAAACTATGACTTAAAGTAGATATTTTGTCAATCAAATGTTGGTCAGACTGGCGACAAACAGGTCAGATCTGTGGAGAGGAGATCCTGCTCACAGCTGCAATACGTCTTTTAGGGGTGTTTTTTATTTTCTTTTTTTATAACAATGCATGTCGTTCAATACAAGCTAAATTAATGCTTATAATGCCATACTGTGTAACATTACTGACAAACCAGTAACTCCATTGAGGCGAGTGGGAGGCTGAAACGTTGCCAAATGCACCATTAAAATAAAAAGAATAAATAAATAAAACATGTGGACACCATAGACTGTATATATGAATGGACTAAGCGAGTGTGACGTCACCACAGGATTCAGCGCCGCTCAAATGAGGCTCTGATGCTTCACGGTTACAGGAGCAGATTTGGAGCCAGTGTCCATATTTGGAAATCCGACCGCGAGTATCATAGCAACCACAAGAGCCAATCACGATTGAGGTCGTTAACCTGTCCAAACGGGGCCACGCCCCCGACAGTGGAAGGGGCCGGAGAGCGGGAAAGGGGGTTACTTAGCAACGAAACACACCGGCTGTCAATCAAACCTGTTGCTAACGCTAGCGAGAGCGACCACGGGGAATGAAGGCATCTGATTGGTCTGTTATTTATGTTCATATCTTGATTTAGGAACCAAATATCGAAAAAAAAAATTCAGGATCATATAGAGCGGGTTAATACGAACATTTTAAGACCAAAATGACGAGGCCACAGCAGCAGTTACAGAGAGAGAGGCGACAAGATCTCAATGCAAGTCAATGGGAGCCAGGGTGAGAAGGAGCCGGAAGAGCCTCCTGTCGGACTTCCTATTTGGCACGCGACGGCTAGCACGTTAGCTATGTCCATTCATATATACAGTCTAGGGTGGACACAGTTAAAAAATCCAAAAATATCATCTCCATGGAGACCAGCAGGTGGCAGCGTTCCCACCTGAAAAGTGACATCGTGCACCTTTT
>JACN01100072.1:0-29065 GCA_000787155.1 Scartelaos histophorus | reverse complement strand
ATATATCGTGCAGCCCTAGTTCAAACTGGTTTGAAAAGTAGAATGTTGTTAATATTTATTAATTAAATCAAAGCGGTATTAGAATCACACAGGTTCTTGTATCTTCAATAGCCCATGAAAACAGTCTGTGTCTAATTGGTCTGAGTGAAAGTGAAGTCTGTTTTGAGATTGGCTCAGATCTCCTTCAGAAATAGAAGCTTAATCGGAGTCGGCTTTGTACTGGTGATGCTCTGATCTGATTGGATGAGACAGGACTGGCCACTCAAATCCAACACTACACAGAAGCACACGTAAACAAAAACTGAACCCACAAAGTTAAGACACGAAATATAGTGTAACGTATTAAGTAGGACTCCAAGATAACGCAGTCGTAATGGCTGTCTAAATGAAATAATTATAAAGATTGCAGATCTCAAAGGCAACAAGGTTCTGAAAAATCATTCTTGTGTTACTTCATATTTCTGTCTATTTCAGAATAAGTCAGTCAATCTGGTTTTAATACTGTGCATTTGTCTCTTGCAGCTAGATATAAGAATGCTTAAATTTTCTAGTATGACAGTGAATGAATAATGCACAGAAGTGTAAAGCGACTGAGTTTCTGGAAATGCCAGATGAACGACTAAAGCATTATTATATCAGATCACAGTTTTCTCAGAGCCTAGATTATTATCTTGATAACAACTTAGTCCATGTCATTTACATCTTTATTTTACACATCTATTAACTGATGGCACATCCCTTAACAATACATGAGATTCACAATCTGAAGGTATCACTGAAATGGAATCTAACAAATATAAGAACACAATTAGATTTTATATAATTTAACACAAAAAGTGGATCTCTTGATTAAAAGCCTGAAATGATTGAATCTCAGTTAGATTGAAATTCAATGGATGCACAGCTCTAGACAGACCAGGAGAAAAAGCTGTATCGAGCATAGCCTCTTGTTTTGTTTTTCAGCGTAGACTCAAATGTAGTTATGTCCTTTAGATGTTGGAGTGATTGGCATCTAATAATTGTATCTGGTTTGAGTGATGAGATTACACTGGGGCAGATCTGGGCTGATGTTTCCTGTTAAATACTATTTATAGAAGCTGCTGTGTTCAGTGACAGACATCTGCCTCCGCACAATGGCCAGTGTACTGCCACTGTGCACTGCCACTGGATGACTCAAGTAATGATTATAATGGATCAACTTGTGTTATGTTTCTCATAGGAGCCTCTCAGCCTTCACATGGGGTCAGACATAAGCCAGCTTTGAATAGGATTGCTCTAATTGGTCGGTAGTGGATTGGCTCACCGTTATTGGTTGACAGTGGATTGGAGTGCTCTGATTGGTCGACAGTGGATTGGAGCGCTCTGATTGGAGGATTTGCACGGTGGGTTTCCGGTCTGGCGCCGCCTCCCCCCGGGGCCGGCGTGCGCTCGCAGCAGCCCCCCTCCCCCTCACTGCTCAGCAGAGCCCATGCACCAGGTACACACTTTTTATATCATTATGTGTGTTCATGTTTTAAGTGCCACAGTAGTGATGTTTCCCATGGTGCTTTGCAGCAGGAGGCGTGGCGCGTCCGTCTGGAGCCATGTGCCTCCCTCACTGCCACAACATGGACCAATCCAAACTGCCGGGAGGGTCTGTGGGCGGGGCTCAGAGAGGGGGCGTGTCTCTGGAGCCATTCATTCACCAGGTAGACTTATACTATATGTAGTGTTATATAGTACATGTAGTGTTATGTAGTATATGTATACAGAGTTTGTAATACACGTATGACTCTGTGCAGGTGGGGGGCCACACCAGTATGATGCGTTACGACGACCACACCGTGTGCAAACCTCTGATCAGTCGAGAGCAGCGCTTCTATGAGTCTCTGCCCCCAGAGATGAAGGAGTTCACCCCCGAGTACAAAGGTAATGGTCACTACGGTTAAACACACAGAGGCAATGGTTACAACAGTTACACGCACAGAGGCAACGGTCACTACGGTTACACGCACAGAGGCAATGGTCACTACGGTTACACGCACAGAGGCAACGGTCACTACGGTTACACGCACAGAGGCAACGGTCACTACGGTTACACGCACAGAGGCAATGGTCACTACGGTTACGCGCATAGATGCAACGATCACTACGGTTACACGCATAGAGGCAACTCACTCCCCCCACACATACGAATTCACTGAATCCACTAATCAATTCAGATCACTTCTCAAACCAATTCTTTTAATCGCACCTAACCACCACTGCACTCTTGTTTGTGTGTCTGTGTGTGAGCATATGTATTTATGTGTTCACGAGTTTCTGAGAACTGCCATAACCTCCTCTCTTAATTTCGTGTTTTAGGAGTAGTTTTGGTGTGCTTCGAAGGTGACTCAGACGGGTATATAAATCTGGTGGCGTATCCATACGTGGAGAGTGTGGAGGAGGAGCCAGAGGAGAGGGAACATCCAGAGCGAGAGCAACCCAGGAGGAAACACTCGAGACGCAGCCTGCACCGCTCCTCCTCCACCTCTGACCACAACAAAGACCATAAAGAACACAAAGAACATAAAGAACAGAAGGAGAACAAGGAGGAGAGGATGGAAAGGAGAGAGCACGACCAGGACTCACAGGAGAAGTAAAGACACATTATTTAAATTTGCATTACATGGCACGGGGCTTGTCTCTATCAAATGACATGAATAACAGTAGTTAGTAGTCACTTTGTCTTATAGTTAGAGGAAAAAGTCTCTGAAGAAGACCTGTTTTCAGTCTAGAAAACTGTTTTTGATATTAACATAGTAGCTTCACTGTGAATCCAAATAGACATTATAGTTTGAAAAATTGAGTGGTAGTAGGGGCAGATTGACTGCCCTATTTTGTCTGTGGCTATGAGTAAATGCACACTCAAAACTTATAGTTTTTTTAACTATAAGGCATAAAACTGACACGTAAACACCAAAATCATCAAATTTGTTTGTTGATTAGTCACCCCTGCGTAAAACTGCAGTGCTCACAATACGTCCCAAATATGATAACTAAAAAGCTTTTATTTAAGTTTATTAAATCAATTGTGTAGTTTATGCTCCCAAATTCCAGTCGTTTAGGGGGATTTTTACAATTAAATAAACTGCTAGCCTCACTGAGCTTCATTTGTTTGCAACCCAACAGTATGGGTGATGTAATACTCCTTTAGTCCATTTCTTATTGTACAGTTTATGGAACAGACAAAACCCTGGATCATCTGATACCGCTGCCCTAGGGCATCCTTGGTTAGAGAAGTAGTAGATAGTAGATATCACAAGAGTGATTGATGACTCATGTTTTTTGAAAAATTGTTGCTCTAAATACAGCTGTGAAATCAAAATTTAAAGATCAGTCTATGTGGAGAGTTCTGTGTGGTGTTTGTGGTTATAACCCTCTCTCTCTTTCTCTCTCTCCCCTCAGTCTGGGCGAGCTGAAGAGTCCTCGTCTGGACCCTAAGCTTCATTCTGAGGTCCCTTTTCAGATGTTGGACTGGAACAGTGGTCTGAGCTCCGAGAAGATCAGTTATAACCCCTGGAGCTTGCGCTGCCACAAGCAACAGCTGAGCCGCATGCGGAGCGAGTCCAAGGACCGCAAGCTTTTCAGTATCCTTCACTGACCACCAGTGGGTGCAAAGATAGGGGCAGAGGGCTCAGCATTGGTCATTGTTGTTTTACTAAAGCTAAAAGTCTATAATATACATCTACTCCAGAAAATATGTTTTAATTGTAATTGTGAGAATTATGAGAGCATGAGCCAGGAGGCTGTGTTTCATCTGTAGTCCCATATTGATTTTGAAATGTGAATCAAATTTGATTCTCTCTCTCTCTCACTCTCTCAGTTTTATTTTCTTATTCAAAATATCATAAAAAACATGAACATCTCTTACTGTAAGTGGGCTTGCCTCTCGTCAGATGTGACCTGTAACTTGGCCTGGATGTGACACATGCTTGCTCTCATGGAAATATGTTTGCCATGCCATACTGGTACATTCTCTACAAAGCTACAGTGGAGACAAGCAAGCAGTTTCATAGAGTGGAGAGGCTGCAAATGCTCTCTAGAACCTGACTATGGCGTGCAGCTGTCGGACGGCACATCTGGATTCACACAGCTAGGGGTCAAAGACCACGCTCTGATGTGGTGCTTCAAAACACAACACTGTTTACATCTAACCACAGCTGCAGAAAGGGAAAAAGCAACAAGAAAACAGCACGCACACTACAATAAGACAGGCATTACAGGGCATTAAACTGCAGTAGAATCTTTTCAGAAATCGTAACAGAAAAGAGAAAAAATATTCAATCACATATTGACTGATCACAATTTTCAATTCAATGTTATTTTGGAATTTTGCTTCAGTATTAATTTGCAAACATGAACAACACAGTTAATGATTGCCACTTTTTGCCTCCAAAGGCTGAACTCTGCTCCTAGTACTTTCTTTTCTATTCCCATATTAGTCTGTGTCTCTTACACTTGTTTTGACACAGCTCAAGATCATTCTAAAGCTATTTAGGAAAGGTTCATTTCTGTCCTGTGAATGTGACTTTTTTAGTATTGATACCTGATGAAATGAGGATCTAGTTTTAATATCGATTAGTGTCAATACTTGAGCGAGTTGTTCCTTAACATTGATGCTGCAGAGTTCTTGCTGTTGGAGAACGTGGTCCATCACTTCTCGTTCCCATGTATTTTGGACCTTAAGATGGGGACGCGGCAGCACGGAGACGACGCCTCGGAGGAGAAGGCTGCGCGACAGATGAAGAAGTGTGAGCAGAGCACGTCCGCCACGCTTGGAGTGCGCGTCTGTGGGATGCAGGTGAATAACAAATATAATGTGTGTTTTTATGCACCAACCTCCTGTAATTATGTAACAGTTTATTAAGATATAAAAGAGAGCAAAGTGGCAGTAAGTGAGTTCTTCACATGCTTGTCTTCATAAACGATGGTATTACTTTGCCTAGAATGTTTCACAGTATGGCATTAAAAGTATTTATCTTAATGGAGTCAAGCAGGTGAGGCAAGGAGACAAGTTACAGGATCGATCTGTGATCTGACAACGTATGTCTGTTGTAGTCAGGTTTGAAAAATGTCATGCCATGCTGTGGAACAGTCCAGGTAAAAATATCATCTTTATGGAGTTCGCCTTAAAGATAAAAGCAGTGAATTTTTTAGTGTGATATTGAATCAAATTAGAATATAAAATGTGTCCTTATGTAGTTAAGACCTAACATATCACAATAAACGAATAATGGTTTACACTTTATACAAATCTTATGTTATATATTATCCCCATTATATGGACTGCTGAGAGGAGTAGCTCTATGCCATGGTTGTTTCGTTAAAGATATTACAGCAACACATTGTAAAACACTGTTGATTTCACACATTCATGTTTTGGAGCTGGTTGTTGCGTTCATGAATAATTTCCACAGAACAGAGCAGCACCTCTCAGGAACACCAGAGGTTAAAACTCTGTATTCTGTGTATATTTCTCCATTTTTCAGTCTTGGTAAATATTGACTTTGATTGCCCCCTGGAGGTTATTTAATGCAACATTATTTCTGTGACGGACGGTACATACACAGATTTCCATAGGTCCTGTATTACACAAAATTGATTGAGTTGATTTAGTTTTAAGTCATATTAGTTTATTATAAGTCTATCTACATCTCCAAAGTTCAAAATGTTCTGTTCTACCTTGTGATATCATGTAGTAGTAGTCTTCAGGTTAACAGTGACCCTTTACCTTTAGTTCAGCAAAGATTAGCAATTCCAAGTCTGAAATCATTCAAATTATTCTAGTGAGGGCGTATGGAGTTTAAAAACACAGTGGAGCACTTCCTGTATTACCACATGACATCACAAGGTTTGAGAGAAGAACTCAGCCTAAGTATGCAGAATTTGTGTATTAAACATGTGTGTGAAATAAAACAACTCCAGGAAAGTTTTTGATATGGAAATAACATTATAACATAGATTAATTTAATGCAACATTATTTCTGTGACGGACGGTACATACACAGATTTCCATAGGTCCTGTATTACACAAAATTGATTGAGTTGATTTAGTTTTAAGTCATATTAGTTTATTATAAGTCTATCTACATCTCCAAAGTTCAAAATGTTCTGTTCTACCTTGTGATATCATGTAGTAGTAGTCTTCAGGTTAACAGTGACCCTTTACCTTTAGTTCAGCAAAGATTAGCAATTCCAAGTCTGAAATCATTCAAATTATTCTAGTGAGGGCGTATGGAGTTTAAAAACACAGTGGAGCACTTCCTGTATTACCACATGACATCACAAGGTTTGAGAGAAGAACTCAGCCTAAGTATGCAGAATTTGTGTATTAAACATGTGTGTGAAATAAAACAACTCCAGGAAAGTTTTTGATATGGAAATAACATTATAACATAGATTAGAAAATAGTGTAACATGAGCTCTTTAAACTGGGTGTATGCTTTCCCATTATGCCATTGCCCAATCCTGTATTGTGTGCGTGTTTTTAGGTGTACCAGCTGAACACAGGGCACTACCTCTGCAGAAATAAATACTACGGTCGTGGTTTGTCCATTGAGGGCTTCCGTCAGGCTCTGTACCAGTACCTCCACAACGGAAAGACTCTGAGACAGGACTTGTTTGAACCCATCCTCCACAAACTGCGCAGTCTGAAGGCAGTGCTGGAGAGACAGGCCTCCTACCGCTTCTACTCCTCCTCCCTCCTCATCATCTATGAGGGGAAGGTGAGTCCACACCTCATCCTTTAAAACTTCTCCTGTGGAGTGTCCGTCACCTGCTTGTTTCTGTGGATATGTTGTTGCTCTGCCTGAAACATTCCTCAATATGACATTAAACAGATCTACCTTACATTTAGTAAATTATAGGTTGGTTTATAGCTAAAAATATCTAGAGAATCAGGCGTTCTGACTGTGGGTACTGTTGCCTCTCCACAGATCTGGCCAGTAACTTGACCTGCTTTGGTCTCCATGGAGATAGAAAGGTTTAATGTCATACTGTGAAACATTCCATACAGAGCAATAACATCTCCATGAAGAAAAGCATTTGCTGACCCTCCTTCTTAAAAGTTACACAATACACCTTTAAGAGACCAAAATGAACATTATTAAATTAGTTTAGTCCCCATTTTGTTCTAAGTCTAAAGCTGCATCATTATTGGTAATTTGATAGAAATAGCTATTTGGAATGTCACGATTATAGAATAATAAGACTAATTAATTAGATAATATAATTCGCTCAGCTATGCACAAGAATCCTGCAACTGACCTTAGAAAGTGGGAGGCTTTTTCAAACCCCTGAAAAAGGCAAGCTCTGTGGTTTGTGTAAGTTAGGAGAAATGGAAAGTGAAGCTCATTTTTTTGTAGTTGTTTTGTCCTTCTATAATGAATCTCCAGTGCCCTGATGCGTTCTGGTGTACGGTTAATGTTTAAAATTTGACATTATAGCTCTGTAAAGTCTATAAGAAGTCACAGACAGTTTAAAGGTGCATCGTGTAAGTTTTGATTGAGGTCATCCATCCATCTTCTCCCGCTTAATCCGGCTGGGTCGCGGGGGCAGCTCTGCCCATTACACTATGCACCAGACCCAGACCCTATGAACCCCTCTGCAGGTGGTGAGCCCACAGGAGGGAGGGACTCCCGCCGGTCCCTTGTTGTACACTGTTCATAGGGTGTTGCATGTTTTTGGGTGATGGGGGAAACCGGAGTACCCGGAGGAAACCCATCCAGACACGGGGAGGAAACATGCAAACTCCACACAGAAAGGCCCGGGTGAACCTTCTTGCTGTGAGGCATGAGTGTTGCCACTCAGCCACCGTGCCGCCCTGGTTGAGGTCAAATTAAGTTAAATGAATCCATTTGTTTAACACTCATCTGGCAACTGCCCTGGTGCATTTTGTTTGTGGTGCTTTATAAACCCGTGAAAGGCTTGGACATATTTATATGATTCATTGGAGTAATCATGACTAGTTGACTATTTAAATAATTGACACCGTTATTTGGACTATACCAATTCTAAAACACAACAGTACTTGTGTCCTTAGGCACTTCACCCAGCTTGCCGTGTGTGTGTGTGTGTGTGTGTGTGTGTGTGTGCGTGTGTGCGTGTGTGCGTGGTGGTGGTCAGAGGGGCCAGTGGCAGCCTTGCTTCAGTCAGTCTGGCTCAGGACAGCTGTGGCTACTATATTTTAGTTTCAGTTCCAGTGTGTTTTAACCTATACGCTACCAAAATGAAAAAAACATGAAAAACAAATGACTTTGAATGCTCGATTGGTACTGTAAAGGGCTATTCTCTGATCGATTTTGTAATGCAGTTTCCTTATCACAAACATACCTGGAGTTGTCAGATGAAGAGAAGAGGTAGAGCGCTTCACTGGGTCAAAAGTCAAAGGTACCAGAACAGGTGCTCTCAGAGTGTTGAACTTGAAAACAGAATGTTGCTCTTGCTGGAAAATGTAAATACCTTAAGCTGTGATGAAGACCATCTTGCTGGTTGAAATGCCTTGTCATCCCTACATGTTATAAAGAACTTTTCATATATTCAGAGTGCCTCAAGTTTGTATTTTGCCCACTTTTACATTTTCCACTAAGGGCGACATTTTGTTAAGATACCTGGAGTTGTGTTTTGTTTCATTCACACGTTTAACACACACAAACTCTGTATATTGAGTTCCCCTATGAAATAATCAAGTTCCTCTATCAAATAGAAAACACTCTGTTCTACCTTGTGATGTCATGTGGAACATGAAGTGCTCCACTGTGTTTTTAAACTCCACACACCTTCACTAGAATCATTTGGATAATTTCAGCCTCTGGAATTGTCCATCTATATTGAACAAAAGGTAAAGGGAGCGTTTTACCTTAAAACTATTGCTTCATGACATCAAGGTGGAACAGAACATTTTGAGCTTTGGAGATATAATTATAAAGAATTATTCAATCATATGTGAATGAAACAAAACTTTTTGATGAGATAACATTATAACATGACCTAATCTCACAAGAATCAATTTTGAGGTCCTTTTAAAATATATTAAGCCTGATCATGTCTTGGTTCAGATTTGAATTACACAAAATTCTGAATGTCTCCACAGGAAACACAGGACGGCTCTTCGTGGCATCAGAGAGAACCCCACTGTGGCCACGCCCCCTCTGACACTGCCCCTGCCCACTGTGAAAAGGACACGCCCCCTGTCCCACAGTCCCCGCCCACAAAACCACCAGACTCCGCCCCCTCCCACCACCACCACCCTCCCGTTGTGGACGTTCGTATGATAGATTTCGCCCACTCCACATTCAAAGGCTTCCGGGGGGACACTGCGGTTCACGACGGCCCAGATCGAGGCTACGTTTTTGGACTTGAGAGCTTGGTGGGCATCCTGGAAGACCTCCGGGATGAAAACATGCCCTAGCACCTCTCTTTTACCCCAAATAAATGAAAAAAAATGACCCAAGACTCCCAAATGTGCTTCTGTATGTGAGGACCTTGACAAAGTCTATTTTAATCGGTCCAATGTTGTGTTTTTATCAGTGGAGTCCAGTGGAAATGTCTCTTTATTTTAACACAAAGATTATTATGGAGATTTAAAGGTAAGTTTTTGGGGTAATGACACAAGAGGAGATGCAAACGACAGGAAAAATCTATGTTAGAAATGTAATATCCTATCCATCCATCCGTTTTCTAGTCTAAACAGGGACTCCCACATTTCCCTCTCCCCAGACACTTCCTCCAGCTCCTCCGGGGGAACCTGAGGTGTTCCCAGCCTTCCGATGGGACCTATGGCATTCCCAGGCCACCTGAGGGATGTAGTCCCTTCAGCGCGTACTGGGTCTTGCAGTGTTTAGCAACTAGAGCCGGAGTTGACAAGAGTAGCCAAAAGTTACTCGAGTAAGATTGCTTTTACTGTACAATAATAATAATACTCAGGTATAACTTAAATATTTTGACCTGAGTAAAAAGTGTGGTGAATATACTACTGATATCGGTGTGATCCCCTCCGCTGTCCAGATCTGATCCACACCAAAAGAGAAATTAAATTCTGTCAACTGGTCAAATGTTATACAGTGAAGACATCTCGTCTCATTCAGGTGGCTTCTTCAGCTCTGTCTTATATCTGCCTTAAAGGTGCATTTTGTAACTTTTTTGGTGGAGGCTCCGTCAAATGCTTTTCCCATGGAGATGTTATTGCGCTGTCTGGAATGTTTCACAATCTGAATGCTTTTTTTCTGGGTATTTTGGAGCGATAAAACCACCTGTAATTGAATCGATATAAGCTAGAGCTGGGCAGTGTCATACTGTGGAACATTTCAGACAGAGCAATGACATCTCCATAGAAACGAGCAGATGACGGACATTCCATCCAGAAAAATTACATAGGAAGGAGTAGGAATGGGACAAGATAAAATTTCCACAAGACGAGATACAAGATTCCTAATATATACATTTCACTATTCAGTTTCCAATTTTGGCCTCACAATTTTGTTATTTTATTTTGTTTAGTTTCCATTTTAGTACTGCTTTTTAGAACTATAAGAGATGTAACTCACCAACGTGTAAAATTTTTTGTCCAATCAAAATGTAAACGCATGGAAAAAAATCTCACATGGTGGTAATTTTTCTCTTGTGGCAATTTTGTCTCACGAGATCTTGTACCATCCCTAATAATAATAATAATCCATTATTGTTCAATATATGAAAGCTGGAATTATAAAATTGGAGCACAGTATTTAACTTATGCATGTTTTTGTTGCAATAGTGGGGAAGTTTTTGCTATTTTGTATGTATTACAATAAGATCTTAGCTGTAGTGGACTGAAAAAGTAGCCTCCATTCTACTATTTATTTGTTATAGCTCTTACTTTTTAACACTTTTAGTTTCAGTGTAGTTAGGTACTCCATTCTAACAGATATAAAGCGTGTGTAAAGTGTAAAATGTTTCCACTCTAAAACTTTTATCCATTTCACTGAATTGAATTTTGCTAAATATACTACTGAATTACTGTCCTTCTGTTGTATGCAAAGAAAAGAAGAACTATACAAATTTCAAAAAACATTCAAATCAACAAAAACATCTGCACATTTAAATTGCATTTTGTCTTTACATTTAGAGACAATCGTATTTAAAGTTTACATTCAACACTCTTACTTTGAACAGAAGATGAATCCTGTTTTTTTACGCGATATTATCTTGTATCTCTCCTACTTCTTCATTTGAGATAGGACCAAAAACAAAGCGCTTAATCAAAATGAGTATTTGAATATATTATTTGGTAAAAAAAAGGGCAGAGCTGCATTTCTTTTGGCAAGTTTGACATATTTGACCAAAAGTTCCGCATTTTCAAGAGACTGACAATGGGTAGGAGCGGTCAGAGTTAGGCACTTAAACTTAAACTTTACGTAGTTGTTTTCTCGTACATTACATCTTCACTGTGTAACTTTTCGGGTAGAAGGTCCACCACATGCTTGTCTCCATGGAGTTGATATGACTATGTCTGAAATGTTTCACAGTGCAGCTTTGAACTTAAAAACTTAACACTCACTCAATTCTGGGTGTTTTCTAGGTGCTCAAAGAACATGCACATCTACACAGATCTGACCCGTATCTTGGTCTAGTGGCATCTCCTGCTCGTTTCCATGGAGATAGTCAAGTTTAACACCATTCTGTGAGACATTGAAAGCAAAGGAATTCACCATCGTCCTGCAGACAAAAATGTAGACAGACCCTTCCCCAGAAAAGTTACACAGTGCACTTTTTACGTCATACCCCGCCTGACGCCTATAGTTGCTGGGATAAGCTCCAGTGACCCCTAGTGGCATTGGACGGGGTTGTTTCTGTTTGTTTTTTGCCTTTAGCTTGCCTCCACCTCTTGTGTCTTTCCCCTTAAACTCCTGTAGGATTTTGCACTTGTGTCAGAGCCATAGCCCAAACACTTCTCTGTATTTGTGAGGACATTTAAAATCACATTTATTCAAAAATATTTAATTTGAGAGATTAGTAGAAACGCACAAAATGAGTGTTTAAATATGTTTAAAGGGAAGAATTTCAAAGTTACTTGCACTTTTAGATTTGATATATAGCATTATTTTCATGTTACTGTTAGAATTGTATAAGGAACTTGTTTTTACACGTACAATCTTGTCTACAGTGATATTTAAATATATATATTACATTTTATATTTTACTTTTTATATGTTAATTTGCTTCACTTAATAGTTGCTAATATATATTTTTGGGAGTGTAATCTACCAATTGTCAATGTTCTAAACTAAAAAGTAAACTAAACCAGGACTAGTAAACCTTGAATTTCACTTGGATTTAGACCAGATTTTGAAATAGTTAGACTTTTATTAGTCCTGGTTTAGTTTCTGGTTTGGGGATGTTTGTTTTACACATTTTTGCGTTTTTAAACTTGGGATTATGTTTATTTGTAATATTTTGGTGAGTTTTCAGCTGGTTTTAAAGGTGGACTATGTAACCTTTTAGCCAGGGGTCCATCACCTGCTTGTTTCTATGGAGATGTCATTGCTCTGCCTGGAATGTTCCACAGTATGACATTAAACAGCTCTGCCTTACATTTATTCAATTACAGATGGTTTTGTTATAGCTCAAAAAAAAGAAAAGAAAAACAGGTCATTTTAGACAATGCAATAACATCTCCGCGGAAAAAAGCTTTTGACAGACCTTCCACCGGAAAAGTTACGCAATGCACCTTTATATAAAGTTTAAGTAAGAAAGTAGAAATGTATACACCAAAAGGCAAAATTTAGCTAAGGATTTGTAAGGGATTAAACTGGCAAATTTTTGTTTTTTTGGTCTGTTTTATTATATTTTTTTCCAATTGGTCTTACCTTAGATAATTTAGTATTGCGTTCTTGGCTGGTCCCAGTTACCTACCACTTTTTTGTCATTTCCAAATTCTTACATTTGTATTCTACATTTGCTAATCTCTTATTCAGATGTCCTCACAAATACGGTCTTAACTTTATCAATACAACCATGAAGAATCTACGGGAAGAGCCTCGACCAATCACCTCTCTCCCTGTTTGTCACATGACCCCTGTTTCCTCCCCTTTTGTCTTTCTATTCGTGGGTGAAAACCAAATGTTCCTTTCCGTATAAAAGCAGGTGTTGTGTTCAAAGCAATAGCAGAGGAGATTTGTAGATCAGCCTTAACTGTTTATCAAATATAAAATATATATCTATGTATGTTTCTGTGGAATATTATTTTCTTACTGTTAAAAGCATATAAAGTCCACTATAAACGTCTCCAGAGTCTATTTTAAAAAGTGGACGTCTTTGGCGGCCATTTTGACTGTTTGGGGGGCTGCTAGTGTTGTCGTTATTTTTTTATTGAAATATTTTGTTATGTTCTTGTGTAAGTTTTCTCGTGGAGGGTCCGTCAAATGTTTTTCTTCACCAGGGATGGTTGCTTTGTTCAAATGTTTTTCTTCACCAGGGATGTTGTTGCTTTGTCTGGAATGTTTCACAGTCCGGTATTAAATCTTTCTATTTTCATGGAGTTACAGGTCAGATCTGTGAAGAGGCGAATCCACTCACAGTCAGAATGCCTGTTTTTCTAGGTATTTTTGAGCTGTGAAATCACCTGTAACTCAATAAATGTAAGGTCAAGCTGTTTAATGTCACACTGTGGAACATTCTAGGTAAAGCAATCACATCTCCATAGAAACAAGCAGATGATGGAGGCCACAACCAAAAAGTTACATAATCAACTTTTAATTAAGTCGTTTTTGCAAGTACAACTGCAACCTTAGACAGAGTGACAGGTTTCCAAGTGTCTGTTCACAAAATATACTAAAAGGGACACGACTACAAGGACTAAAACGTGACTTAGTGCTTTGTCAGGAATGTTCCACAGTATGGCATTAAACTATCTTGAGCAACTCTCCAAATATGAGCTGTAATTTGAAGATGGATACGTTTCCTCGAAGATGGATACATTTAAAGACATATGATGGGACATTTAAGACAAAGACGGTATAATTCCAGATGACATGTCCAAGTCACTATCACCGAAAATCTTCATTCAAGGCGAAGCAATAACATCGCCATGGAGACAGGTAACATGCCCGCCACCAGAAAGGTTACCTAGTGCACAAAAATACACTTATCTTAGAATTTTGTTGGCGCCCTGGTGGAGGGTCTGCACCTGCTTGTTTCTATGGATATGTCATTGTTCTGCTTGGAATGTTCCACAGTATGACATTAAACAACAAATTTATCCAATTATAGGTGCTTTTATAGCTCACAAATGCCTCAAAAAACAGGTGTTCTGACTGTGAGCAGGGCCTCTCCACAGATCTGACCTGTAACTTCTTTGGTTTGGTCACCATTAAGATAGAACGGTTTAATGCCATACTGTGAAACATTCCAGACTAAGTAGTAATATCCCCATGGAGAAAAGCTTTTGACGGGCCCTCCACCAGAACCTTTTATTACCTTAAAACCATTGTCTTCTTCTGATAAGTTCAAACTTCACTGTGATTGGTTAAATCCACCTGTCACTCACTCAGAGCAGGATATCACCGGACCAATGGGAAGACAGCGTGCGTGCGTCTGTATGGAAAATCATCATAAAACCTTTTTCAATCAGCAAATCGACACAAGTCACGATTAAAAATGGGATTAAATATTGTAGGGCTGGACAATATAGCAGAATTTTACTGGCCATTACAGTATTACTTTTTATAAGAAAATAAAATTATCTTCCAGTATTCATTTTTCTGAACATAAATAAGACAGACTAATAATTGCAAAGCTGAAAACAGGTCAAATTTCTTCCTCTGAAGTCTGAACGCTGCTCCAAACCACACGCTTTTACTGACAGAGGATCAGCTGAAGATTTCTTTGTTAAAAAGATCCAAATCTATCATTGTCGATATCTAAAAAATAACTATTCATATTCAAAACCTATCACAGCCCTAATATACAGCCCATCATCTAACTCTGCACTGGGGTAAACGAGGGCTAAAGTGGAGCTGTTGATACAAATGATCATTTTATAGTCATTTTGTTCTTCCACATGTGTTACAATAAAATGAAACAGAACTAAAACACATCTACACCAGGATAAGGGGCTTCTAGATTAGACAACGCTGCAGATTTTTTTTCTTATACATTTATTTACATTTATTTATTTACTGTTTTGAGAAGTTTAACAATGAATGACTAGTTTACAGGGTATGTCCTTTGCATAGGGATGTCACAGTATCAAATGGAGCTCGACAGTGACCACTTGCTCCAGTTCTAGATGTAAATCCTCGTTCATTTTTCACATACACTTCAAATGTGCACTATGTAGCTTTTTGGTCGGGGGTCCAGCACCTGCTTGTTTCTATGGATATGTCATTGCTCTGCCTAATGTTCCACTGCTTGTTTCTATGGATATGTCATTGCTCTGCCTGGAATGTTCCACAGTACGACATTAAACAGCTCCACCTTACATTTATTAAACTTTTACTGCTCAAAAATACCTAGAAAAACAGGCATTCTGACTGTGAGCGGGGTCGCCTCTCCACAGATCTGACCAGTAACTTAGTCTGGTTTGGTCTCTTTGTGAGAAAGGTTTAATACAATACTGTGAAACATTCCAGACAAAGCAATAACATCTCCACGGAGAAAAGAATGAAATGCAAAATTCAGCTAAATGTTTTAATAACTTTGAGATTTATAAAGTTTCACGAACAGATTTTAAATAAAATTATAGATCTTGTGGTCATGAAGCTTTTTCAGAATATCTCTAGGAAACATGATTTAGAAATTCACTGGAACTGGGGGGTGGGTCACTGTAGATTTCATAGTAATGTTACAATTACAGAGAAAAACATCATCATTTAATGATAATTCACAACGCCGTGAAATCATGAAATTACTTTACATTCATATTGTTATTATGTTTCCATTTCACTATGTGGGTTTAATGTGACACAAACACACATAAATGCTATAAATATATTTGTCATCATCAAACGCAAACCCATAGTTGTGTTTTGCTCCATTCACAGGTTTAATTCAAAACTATAATTTACAATAACGATGATTTCAGCCCTGGAATCGCCCATCTCTTCTGAACATAGGTAAAAAGAGGCTGTTAACTTGAAAATCACCTCTACATGACATCACAAAGTGGAACAGAGAATCTTGGGCTTTAGAGATGTAGAAAGACTAATAATAAAAAGTTAATCAAACAGGTATGTTTCTAATAAGGTACATTATAACCTGACATATTTATTGTAGTTGTAGATGTACATTTTGACACATCCAGGAATAACATTAAGAAAGAATTAAAACTGCTTAATGCGTGTTGTTTAATGCTATAATAATACTTATCATGTCATTTCGGCCACTTTATAAACTACAGTGCAGGACAAAACCAGGATTAAACCAAATTTAACCAAAATTACAGTTCAAACCAAGTGGGGTTTAACTGAGCTCTATTTATACATATGTGACAAGATTATGTGTAAAATAGTATTTGAAATTAACATTTTGTGGTGTTTTATTTATTTCTTCCTTTAGCTTTAAGTTTAATGCCATATGGTGAAACATTCCAGGCAAAGCAATAACATCTTCTAGGACATGGAGATAAGCAAGAGACGAACCCTCCACTATTAAAGTTACACAGTCTAGAGTTTTTGATATATAAACACGCCAAATCTGAAAAGTCAAATTTGTGTCCTTTTAAAGTGCAATAGTTAAAATCAACACCACTTTTAACACTAATAATCTTTAACAATCTTTAGGCCTACAAACTAGAGTGACCACCTCAGATAGTAGAAAAAGTTGGGCAGTTTAGTGGGACATGGACATAAATGAGCTTATAGATTAAAAATAAATCAAAACCTATTATAATACAACATGATTTTCAATGGTTTTCCCTTAAAATGGCATTAGATCATATTACAGGCCAGAGGGAGAAGACGCCTAAAAGTTTTAGTTTTTTTATTGGGAATATTTAAGTTATGTTTATGTTTCTGTGTAAATCTCATTATTTTATATAGGGACAGGGGACTAAAGCCTGTGATGAGCCTCATTCACACATGCAGCCTGACGCCAGAATTAACCTGCATTTTACCAGAACAGAGTCATGTGTGAACAGAGCCAGAACAGATCAAATCAGTGAGATATAAATAAGGGACTTGGTGGTCACCAAATAAAACTGAACTGAATTAGAACCCTTCAGCTTGGGCCCTTGTAGAGCTCATACTCTTTGAACAGAATGAAGTCTTTGAGTTTTTTTGGCAGTGGCAGAAAACTCATGAAGGTGGTTGATCGAAGCCGCAGCCGCCCCAGGCAATGGCGGATTCTGAGACGACACAAATGTTGCAGCGAGCGTGGGTTTTCTGTTAGAAACACAGGGGTGAGTTATGTTTATTATGATCATGTATAACATATTTAACTAAAGCTACCATCTGTATGTTTATTTGCTTTTAACCAGTACATAGCAGAAGTTAAACCTGGTCCTCCCTCCTCGCTGAGGTCTTTGTTCAGTACTGTATGTAAATGGACAAAGCTGCCGTGAGCCTCATCATTCTGTTCTTAAAACATTCATATTAACCCGCTCTACATGATCCTATTTTTTTTCTTCGTATTGCTATGTCTGTTTAAAAAATCCTATTCCTAATATAAAGCCTGGCTCCAAATTAGCTCCTGTAACCGTAGGCACGGCGAGTTTCATTTGAGTGGAGCTGAGTGCTGTGGGTGACGTCACTTTCATGTACACAGCATCTAGTGGTGATATGTCTGAATAAAACAGGTCCAATCTAATTACAAATGGTAGCTTTAAATGGGGAATGAGCAAAACTAAATTAGGACTAGACAATCTGTACAATTCAAGACTTGGTCCTTGTTTGAGACCAACCCAGAACTAAACCAGAAATAAACTTTGTTGCCTTATTTGCTCAATAAGGTAACACTTCACTGAGATTTTAGGTATTGGGGTACATAACCATTGTGCAAAGGTGGGACTTGTGTAAGTCTCAAGTCAAGTTTGAGTCCTACACTTTGAGTTTTATGAAATTTCAAGTCCAAATGACCCATTACAGCTTGTATTTTTGAAATTCACATGATTTTGTTATATCCTAATCACAAAAGGAGAAGTAGGAGGGACATGTTCTGACAGTTGTTCTGATGTTGTGTTTTGTAAATATGTGAACCGTTGTGTGGCCGAGACAGACTTCCTTCTGGATTTCCTTCTAGGATAATGAAGTTGAACCTGATCTAAACGGGACTGACCCATAGACGCTACTTACTTCTTTACACAGTCTACAAACTGACCTTGGATAGCACAGATCTCAGGCCACTGCTCGGTCTCCATCAGAACCGCCTTCAGTTTGGAGCAGAAGGTCACATGATCCAGGTAATCCAATAAGACACGGACCACATGACCACTAAGGTATTTGAGTGACGAGACACACACCACCTCACAGAACTACAAACATGGACAACACACTCAGTTAGTTCATATAATACCTTTTGTTGATATTTAGTTTACATTTTTATATTCTGACAGTAGCACCAGTACCGTCGTGTCTTTGATGACGGCGTCGCTCCAGCCCTCGTAGTTCAGGGGGACGTGAGAGCCGCTCCCATACGGACAATGGAAACACTTGAGAACATCATACCCAAAATTACACAGCATCCTCATCATCACCTGCAGGAGAGAATAGGGACTGAACCAGGACTCAAACAGGTCTGGACCAGGACTGGACCAGGACTAAAGCAGGAGAGGATAGGGACCGAACCATGATTGGACCAGGACCGGACCAGGACTGAACCAGGACCAGGACTGGGCTAAAGCAAAACTAAAGCAGGACGGGACTAGGACAGGGCAAGGACTACAGCAGGACTAAACTAGAAAAGAATGGACCAGGACTAAGGACGCACTCACACTAGAACTTTAGAACTGTACCCAAGCACGGGTACGTTTGTTGGGACTTTGGCCCAGTTGGAGGAGGAGGGGGCCGAAGCACAGCACAGGGGCCCATGTACACACACATAACTTCACTATATGGTAAATATGAACAGTCTCTCCTCCTCCTCACTCCTCCTCCTGTCCTCACTCCTCCTCTGTCCTCGTCTCTCGCTGTCCTCACTCCTCCTCTTGTCCTCGTCTCTCCTCCTCCTCACTCCTCCTCCTGTCCTCACTCCTCCTCTGTCCTCGTCTCTCGCTGTCCTCACTCCTCCTCTTGTCCTCGTCTCTCCTCCTCCTCACTCCTCCTCTTGTCCTCGTCTCTCCTCCTCCTCACTCCTCGTCTCTCACTGTCCTCACTCCTCCTCCTGTCCTCGTCTCTCCTCCTCCTCACTCCTCCTCTTGTCCTCGTCTCTCCTCCTCCTCACTCCTCGTCTCTCACTGTCCTCACTCCTCCTCCTGTCCTCGTCTCTCCTCCACTGTCCTCACTCCTCCTCTTGTCCTCGTCTCTCGCTGTCCTCACTCCTCCTCCTCTCGTCTCTCCTCCTCCTCCTGTCCTCGTCTCTCCTCCTCCTCACTCCTCCTCTTGTCCTCGTCTCTCCTCCTCCTCACTCCTCCTCTTGTCCTCGTCTCTCGCTGTCCTCCCTCCTCCTCCTGTCCTCGTCTCTCCTCCTCCTCCTGTCCTCGTCTCTCCTCCTCACTCCTCCTCCTGTCCTCGTCTCTCACTGTCCTCTCTCCTCTGTGCTGTTTTTATTCGCAATCGTGAAGCATGGCACAGTTCTAAAGTCCTAGTGTGAGTGCACCCTAAAGCAGGGACTGAATCAGAACTAAACCAGGATTGAACCAGGACTAAACCAGAACTGGACATGGACTGGACCGCGATTAAGTCAGAACTAAACCAGGACTAAACCAGGGCTAAACCAGGGCTAAACCAGGGCTAAAGCAAAACTAAAGCCGGACTGAACCAGCACTGAAATGGGCAAAATGAAAGATGAACGAGGACTAAACCAGGACTTACCTCATCCTTTATAGTATACTGCAGGGCTGAGGGGAAGTGTGTGGTGTTGACTTTAGAGAAGTAGTTCACATTTGCCCCAAAGCTCAGCAGCAGATGGATCAGCTCATAGTTCCCCAGACGCAACGCCACCTACAGGACACACAGGGCAATTCATTAAATAGGTTTATTTACTTGTGTTGCCTTATGGGAGCAGCATTAGTAGTAGAGACATATAGTAGTAGTATTTGTAGTTAAAGTAGCAATAACACTTCTCATAGACTTAGAAGTAAAAGTGGTTGTACTCTGGATGGAGGTAATGGTAGCAGTTGGCAGAATCCATGTTATCATGTTGTCACCTCATTCCAAACACACCTGGAGTTGTGTTTGTTTCATTCAGACATATTTAACACACAACCCCTGCATATTTAGACTGAGTTCTTCTTTTAAACAGAAAGCACTCTCTTCCACCTTGTGATGTCATCTGGCAATACAGAAAATTGTATGGAGTTTAAAATCACATCACAGTAGAACAACTCCATAGATTTTCATCGCAATAATTTGGATCGATTTCAGCCATCTTGGAATTTCCAATTTCTACTGAAGTAAAGGTAAAACGTAGCTGTTAACTTGAAAACTCTTTACAAGGTGGAACAGAGCATTTTGAGCTTCGGACATGCAGACAGACTATTAAAACAGAATTAATATTTATTCATACACATGCTACTTATGTGTGATTAAAACAAAACACATTTAGCTTTGATGAGGTAACATTATAATTTCAAGCTTAAAGCTCAAAATTTTGTGTAACATATGACTTTTATGCAAACAGTAACAGCAGTAGTCTGACTCTGCACCACCACACAGCACCACTAAAACTAGTACAATTACAAATAGTAGTCAAATACTACCCCACAAAGTAAAAATGCAGTAACTGAGTATTTTGTCAAAACTGAGTTAAGACCAAAAAACACCTTCATAACATTTTTATTTGCTGACAACGTCAAATCTGTCTTGTTTTTGAGAAATCTTTAAGTGAAATTTGCAGTGATTACAGTTTCTTCTGTGATTCAAAGAAAAGTGCAGTAACAGCAGCTGGGAATGTTCTAACTGATGAATTCAAACACAGAAACTGCACTTTTCTGTTGCTTTATAGGTGAACTTTACATGGCTCACAGATACTGCAAAATGTTTTAATGTCTAATTCTGAAATGGGACAAAATACAGACTTAAAATGTTCATAATTTCTTATTCAACACATGAACTAGAATATTTGATGCCTTTGACAGTAAAAATCTCCCCAAATATGTTTTCTCAGACCACCTCATTTTCCGTTCTTTAGCTGTACTTCAGAAGTCAAAGGTCAAATCATTGGTGATGGTTGTGATTGATAAATATTACCTCATAATACAGTAACACACTCTCATTAGTGCACCTCTGTACCTCTGACACACACGAGAGGGAAGACATCCAAACTTTAAAGACATTTTAACGATCAGTATTAACATATTTTTCCTTTGCAGGACAAAATAGTAGTAGTAACAGTAGTAGCCGCAGTAACTATAGTGACCATAGTGACAGTAGTAACTGTAGTAGCCATATCAACAGTAGTAACAATAGTAAACGTAGTAAACATTGTTACAGCAGTAACCATAGTAACAATGGTACTAGCCTGCAGGCACTTGATGGGGTCCTGATTGGCCATAGCTCCGGCCTCTAGAAGTGCTCGGGCTGATGGGACGTCATTGTTGGAGACAGCAAAGAAGAGGGCGGACTTCCTCTCATCGTCATAGCCACGGCGGACCCAAGGGTGCAGCATGTAGTTCGGGTCATATCCCGCTTCCAGCAAAGCCTCATGGGAAATTAGAAAATGGAGAACAAGAATCATTTCGATAGCTTTGAAGTGTCAATTTCAGAATGTGATCATATCATGCACTCAGATGGGGCAAGAGCCAGTTTTCTTATTGATTACATGGTATTTTCATTAGAAATATCCAGTGTGTATTTTCTGTGTGAGAAAATAATAAATATGCAGGGTTTGGGTGAAAAAATGCCACACTGGCACATCATAAAAAATTATGTTGTTGAATATTCTATTAAAGAGGGGGTATTAAGCAAAATCTAATTTTCTACCTTGTTATAACATTGTTCCCTTATCAAAACCATGCATGAAGAGGTTTTATATTTCATATTTCATGCATGTTTGCATAATTTAGCAATCTCTCCCAGGCCCTATTCATCCTCTCCTTACAGTTAACTGTAAGATTCTGTACAATGTTCCACCTACCAGCCTACATCACTCATGCTCCCACGCAACAATTCAACATACAGATACACAATCTAAACAAAAATGATACAAAACTGTACACAGCAACTTGACAAACCTGATGCGATGTGCAGTAGTTTCATTAGCGGGATGCACGCTGACTGTGTTGTGATAGCGCTCTGAAGAGGGAGTGACTTAGTGCAGAGAGCAAAGGGAGGAGGGACTCAGCATTAATGTTACTACATTTAGCGGATATAGCATTTTCAAAACAATACAAGGTAACACAGTGATCTAAATATGTTACGTGTTAGCAGTTAATACCCCACAGTAGTAAAATACCCCCTCTTTAAAATATGAGTGTCTCATTAGCATTCATTAGCAGCATTACACAACATTTACATAATTGCTTAAAGTTTTTTGCACTTCACTACCAATCAGAAGTTTATACACACCCTCATTTAATGTTTTTTTTTCTTTCTTTTTTCAGCATTTTATATATTGTCTACAGAAAACATCAAACCTATGAACCAAGATATATGGTATTATGTAGTAAAGACAAAAACTAAATAAACACTATTTTATTTTTAACACATTTTGTACTTTTGACTGACAGTGCTTTTGCTTTGGGCTTAGGTCTCTTGTTTTGGGCTCTTTTTCACAGGTTTGGTTGCCTGTTGACATCCCTGATTGTTAAACAGGTAAAGGTGTGTAACGGTGTGTAAAGGAGCGGTGGAGCTCACCTTTATGCAGTGGGTGTGTCCTCCAGCGGCTGCAGAGTGGAGCGGACTCATGCCACTGTCCGCCACCTCGGACTTAGAGGTCACAGGGATCAGGATCTGAAGAGCCCTGACAAAAAACTGAATTTAATCACAATATGTTACATGTACACCACAATAAGATCATTATCTGAAGTCTGTTATCAGTTTATTTAATCTATTCTGGAAAATTTTAACCATGTTACAGTTATTTCCCCTCACCATTTAGTCAGTTGTATTTGGAGTGATTCATGTGTGTTTAAGGAATCTTCATCAGACCCTTTGTGCAAATTATATAACAAAAATGATCCAGGTGTCATAGATTTTAACTTTGTAACAAACACAAGCACAATTGGTCTTCTTTAAAGAGCTACATATGATGTTTTTCATGTTTTTAGATATTTACTAGAGTTTGTGTCTGGCAGTTTATTGGTAATAAGTTGAAAAGAAAACAGAGAAAGTAACATTGAACTCTACAATGGAACACCCCGATTTGTTAATACATGAGCAGTGCAGGTGGTAAGGTTAAGGTTAGGGTGTCTTTATTTGTACCTTTGGGTAAATTTAAAATTCAAACAACAGACATAATGGATAAAAACTACTCAGGCTGCTCCGAGTGACCTTATTCAAAAATAGAGCTGCAGGCATGAACTGTCTCTCTTCTTTGACCTGATGGCAGTTCCTGAAACAGCCAGTTAAAGGGGTGGCTCTGATCCCACATAATACTGGAGCCTAGTCTCTGCAGTTGGCTGCTGTACAAAAACTCCATACCGCGATATGACTGTCCAACCAGCTTGTCCGCCCATTTCACACTCTGTGAAAGTGAATTTTTGTTCAGGTGCATTGAGAAACTTTTCTAAAGGAGGGTCCATCAAATTTTCTACATGGAGATGTTATTGCTTTGTATGGAGTGTTTCACAGTATGGTATTAAACCTTTCTATCTTCATGGTGTCCAAACTAGACCAAGTTACAGGTCAGATCTCTGGAGAGGCGACCTCACTCACAGTCAGTTTTTCTAGGTATTTTTAATCAATAAAACCATCTGTAATTGAATAAATGTAAAGTAGACCTCTTTAATGTCATACTGTGGAACTTTCCAGGCAGAGCAAAGACATGTGCATAGAAACAAGCAGGTGAAGGACCTCCAACCAAAAAGTTACACAGTGCACATTTAAATGGGTCACAGCTGCTCTGTGACACCAGAGGACGACATCCATGCTCCTATTTATATTTTTACTCATGGATAGTTCTCATGGATAACACACATTTTTGTCAAGGAAAAAGTTGCAAAAAGTAACTGTAATCTAATTACTCAATTTTCAGTTATAACTTGTTACACTATTTCTTTACTAAAAACATAATCTGATTACAGTAATCCCCTACTTTGTAACTCGTTACTTCCCAACACTATCAATAGCAGAATGAAACACTTTGTATCTAAAATGAGACATAGAAATTATTCATTCAAGCTTTTATGGCTTAAATCTTATAGTTAAAGTTCTAGCTCCAGTATTGTTGGAGCACAATAGCAATGGTGTCATGACCTGATCCCTTTGTATGCGCACTGGTATGGGTCAGATGATGTGCTATTGTGTTTGGTGACCACTGTCTCCAGGCATTTGGCAGAGATGGAGGTGAGTGCCACAGGTCTGTAGTTGGTCAGATATGTGACAATGAACTGTTTGGGATGGGGACTATTGTGTCAGCTTTGAAACAGGCTGGGACCCACCATGTGGAAGAAATACTTAATTTGTTACTTAAGTATCACATGAAAAAATCTCCTTAAAGGTCCATTATGTAACTTTGGCCGCCCACTCTGCCTGAAATGTTCCACAGTAGGACATTACACAGCTTTTCCTTACATTTATTTAATAACAGGTGTTTCTAATGCTCAAAAATACCAAGAAAAACAGACATTCTGACAGTGAGCAGGATCGCCTCTCCACAGATCTGACCTGTAACTTGATCTGGTTCCATGAAGATAGAAAGGTTTAATGCCAAACTGTGAAACATTCCAGACAAAGCAATAACATCTCCATGAAGAAAAGCATCTGACGGACCCTCCACCAGAAAAGTTACACAATGCACCTTTACGTAATAGTATTAAAGTACCAGTTTCAAAATGAACTGAAAGAGCTTCAAATGTAATGATTTTGATTTAGATTTGTGCTGAATTGTGCTTTGTTCGTGCAATGTAGGACCTTTAAATGAAAGTGAAATCCATTAATACATTAACCCAGGTTAAATTTTGAATGTACTAACTACTAAACAGTCAGATAGAAAGATAATACAGTTTTGTTCTTAGCCCTGCAGTACTTCTGACTTACTGTAGGTGTCCTCTGTGAGCAACTCTGTGGATGGGCAGGTGTCCGGTGTGTTTGGGCACATTTGGGTCTGCTCCGTACTCCAGTAACAGTCGGATCACTTCTGGGTCCCCGTGCGCAGACGCTTCGAACAAAATGGATGCTTCATCATTGGCCTGGGACAGGACATCAGCTCCTGAAAAGACAAAACACGTGGAGGAAGCGCTATAGCACGAACGCTTCAGACTTGTGTCGACAAAGACGGACGTGCTTCTGGTGTGGAATAAAAAACTGGGAGCTCTGCCTGCAGTGTGGACAGTGTCTCTTGTGTTCTATTTTATGCACAGTTTATTTTATGAACTTGTAACTGTGTTATAATGCTGGAATTGAGTTTTGTTCTATTTACTTAAGTAGTCCTCTATTTGCTTGAGTAATCCCTGACAGTATCCAGGGGTGGCACCAGACATTTTTAGTATGTCATTGCTCTGCTTCAAATGTTTCACAGTGTGACATTTAACAGCTCTACCCTGATTCAATTACAGGTGGTTTCATAACTCAAAAATACCTAGGAAGACCTCACCTTTCCGGAGTAGGCTCTCTATCACTCTCCGGTGGCCGCCCTGAGCAGCGAGAGCGAGGGGCGTGAGTCCGTAGTTGCTGCGTGGATCTGGCCTGGCTCCACTCTTCAGCAGTAGGTCGACCAGAGCGGAGTTACCCAGCTTGGAGGCCTCGTGCAGTGGGCAGCGGCCGTGGCAGCCCACCTGATTCACATTGGAGCCGGAGCTCAACAACAGCTCCACCAGGTCAGAGCGGCCTGAGCGGATCGCTGCAGATAAAAGGGGAAGAGGGGCTGTTATAAATATACAGTATATGAAAATATACTGTGACTATAACATTATGGCTATAGGAGCTGAAGCCCCTCTTGTCCAGTGGGTCATTGATTACAGCATTCCCCAACCTCAGGGCCTTTAGGATATAACTGACACAGCTGGGGGCCAGAAAAGGTGAAGGTTCGCAGCATCACAACAGTCTGTCAGTCCACAGCTGTAGCTACCAGCACTGTACTTGGGGGTGTGAGCGAATAATTCAGTATAAAGTGCTTTGAGTATTTTTAAGGCATTAATATTTTGTTTATTCGATTCTACATTACCTGTGAAGATGGGCGTGTCCTCTTCCTGATCGGGTGCATCTGGATTTGCTCCATGTTTTAGCAGCAACGCAGAGTTTTCAATGAATCCCTTTTCAATTGACACATGCAGAGGAGTCTGACCAATCATAGAGCGGCAATCCAGGGAGCCCCGCCCCACCGCTGCAGACAGAGAGGACCAGGACTAAACAAGATTTCAATATCAGACACAAACCACACCCCTAAACCACACCCAAAACAAGGTCATGGCTAAACCAAAGCCTCTGATCACTCATGACAGATTTTGTGGTTTACATTAATTTAAATAATATTAAAGGTTCACAAATGAGACCATGAGGAGATTTCTGTGTGCATAGTCATTGTGTCTACCCCAGATCAGTACAGTGCGATTACTGACTCAGGATTAAGCTTGTACCTTTTATGGTGAATTCAAGGATGTTGTGGTTGGTCTGAGCTGCAGCCTCGTGAAGAGGGGTCCATCCTCTGGCGTCTGATTGGTCAAACTGACTCTTGAGAGTCATACTCAGTGTCCTGAGTAGCTTTTCGTTTCCTATAAAACAATCAATCACAGCCCAGGGTTTAGTCACGGTCATTCACAAACGTACAATCACAATTTTTATACCAGATGCCCTTTCACAACAACATATTTGTATTTGTGCAGACCACCACAAGCACCATTTCAGTGGTTACAAATCGATGTGTGACATAGTTAATAAGGTTAAAGGTTCACTTTGTCACTTTTTTGAGTGGCTCCATTACCTCATGACCTGCTTGTTTCCATGGAGATGTTATTTCTTTGCCTGGAGTATTCCACAGTACGATTATACACTTGTCTATATAATGCTTATTAGGAACATTCTAGGCAAAGAAATAACATCTCCATGGAGACAAGTAGGTCGCTCCAGCCTCAAAAAGTGACATAGTGCTCATTTAAGGTACAGTGTATTGTTTTACCTTTGCATTTGACCCATCCTTCAATTCTGCCAAGTATTCTTAGCCAATTGTGCATTTTGACTCCAAGGACCTTCTTGCTGTGAGTCAGAATTATTAACCACTCACCACATAATTATTCACTTACCTTTTCTTATTGCAGAGATGATTAGATTTTCACCTTCATCACAACTGGAGAAAAAACATTTTTTTGTATTTTTAAGCAGCATACAACATTTCTCCTCATAATATTTAACTACATTCATCTTTGTCTTTTCAAACCTGGTGTGGGGGACCAGGAGTTCTTTTGGTCGGCTTTCAATGAGACTCTGTTGGATCATGAACTGAAGAGCGGCGTCTTCGTCTTCCTCCTCCAACACAAAATCCATCTGAACCAACAAAACCGAGACTGAACCAAGACTGAACCAAGACTGAACCAAGACTCTACCAGGATTATACCAGGACACAACAAGGACTCAATCAGGACTTAATCAGGAGTCAACCAGAATTTAAAGCAGACTAGCAGTGGTTTTGGTATTATTTCACATTTTAGAGGGTAAAATTATGTGAAATTAAAGTGAAATTAGTTGGGGACATGCCTTCAGCTGGTCCACAAACAGTTTAAATTAGGTAAAAATAAGAGCTTCTACTTTAAAGAGCCCATATTACCCTATTTTCTGGTCTATGTCATGATGCTGTTACCTCATCACCATCACTCCGCTGTGTCATAAGCTCCATTCATCTCCACTAGAATCATTTGGATAATTTCAACCCTAGAATTGCCCATTTCTACAAAGCATAAAGTAAAAATACTAGTCCATGACATCACAAGGTGGAACAGATTACTTTGAGTTTTGGAGATGTCTAGCCTAATAAAACACAAATCCAGGTCTATTTTTGAGGAGTTAACAACATTCAAACGTGTCTTAAAGCTCACAAGAATCAATTTTACATAATATAGGAACTAAAATGTATTTATGTATTTATTTATTACGTTAAAAACACGCAGGAGCACTGCCTGGATTTTTACCTGGGAAGTGATTTTAATTTGTCCAGCAGTGGGCGCTGCACCTACGCCACTTTTTTATATTATACATGATAATTTTAAAATACTGTGTTTAAATAATCTCCATTGCACATGCGCATGTATATAGGATAGCGCAGTACAGTTTGTCTATGCAAGCAGTGGTGCATAGAGTACAGAATATGTGTACACAACTTAAATTAGAGTTAGAAAAACGTAATAAATTACAGTAACGTGATCTTTTGGTTTAATTAGCGTATTTACCACAAGTCTAATTCTAAATATACGTCAGACGTGCATAAATGAAGTGAAGCACAAATCCAGGCAGATTTGGATGAAAAAAAAAAAGTACCTTGGGGTGCGTATGGCGAAAATCTCAAAGAAAGTGGAAAATAAAGAACTTAAACTACCCCCTATATAAAAGTGCATTCAAGTACCTTACCTTGACCGTGTGTTGTTGTGCCGTTTAGCTGTTTCCTCCGCGCGTGTTTTGGAGCAGCCTCGTGCTTCTCTGCTTTGGGACCGAGGTTATTTTTACTGCTGAGGATCGACCCCAGCACCAGTTAAAGGGACACTTCTGAAAATGAGTTGTATCTCTTTAAAGGAGCACTATCTAATATTGAGGAAACTGACATTTATTTTTTAGGCGCATTGAGTCTGCAGCTTTCTTTTCAGGGTTGGGCACGTTACTTTGAAAAA
>KN500912.1:0-17164 GCA_000787155.1 Scartelaos histophorus | reverse complement strand
GTTCAGCAGAAACGGCACAGGACAGACAGATACCAGACGTGCCTCATAAAGGTTTGTGTGACCTACATTTGCCTTTGTAATAATACATCATTTGACTGGCATGTGTGGCTGTACTTACTGTTGTGCACAGGCTGTGAAGGAGAGTCCAACCTGTCCATGTGGATCTATGTGCTGCTGGGAAATGTACTCCGTGGAATTGGAGAGACGCCCATCCAGCCTTTGGGCATCTCATATATAGATGACTTTGCCACTGAGGAGAACGCTGCATTGTATGTCGGTAAGTTATTAGGAATTAGAATAGAGATAGATACAGTAGATAGATATTGTAACTAATGTCATTTATGTTTATGTGCCTTTGCTAAAAACCTATGGTCCCAATGGTGTGTTTCTGAAATCACAGGCTGTGTGCAAACCATCTCAGTGGTTGGTCCAGTTTTTGGCTACCTCTTAGGCTCCCTTTGTGCCAAGATCTATGTGGACATTGGATTCGTAAAAATGGGTGAGTTTTAAGTACAAACACAGGAGCTAAGGGCATAAAGGCTTAGAGAGAAAAAGACTTGACCTAGGGGTGAGAAATATGATGTTAAAAAAATAAATACTGATCATCATTTTGACAATGTAGAATTTTGGTGTTTTGTCAGATTGTGATTCAGTAGTGAGTGACATGTAGAATTAAGAGCAGGAAATGGACACACTCCGAACTTAATTTGTGAAAATTCTGTTAGTCCATGAGAACAAACAAGATTACATTTGACTTTATTTACTATAAATGAATCATGTGGTTCAGTTCACAATTTTGGCATCACAACTTTTGGAACTACAGCTTCTCAAGAGATGCAACTCGGCAGTGTAACGACAAATGTAAAGATTGTGATGAAAGAGGCGGCCAATTAGATGATGTTTAGGAGCTGTCTTCTCGCTGGTGAGGTACATGGGAGCGTAGTTAGGTTTTCCAGGGTAAATTCAAGTGTGCACCTTCTCATGAAAATATTTTCTTGCAAGATCATCTGTAATAAATGTTGTGGAAAAGCACAGCAACACAACAGTGAACAGAGTATGTAGCAAGAGGTGATACACAGAGGAACGTCATTTGGAAAAAGTACTCCAAAATAATCTCATAGTGATGGGGTTGTTTTATATGAATAGGGATAGCTGTGGTTTGTACAATGAAAAATAGACAATGCCCCTAAGCAGTAGTATGTGATTTAAGTAATGAACTTGCTCAATGTGCTGTTTGTCTGTATCTTTCACACCATAAGGTTTGAATAGTGTCTCGACAGTATCTTGATCATGTGTCTTGTAACCACAGAGAGCATCACCATCACTCCAGCAGACGCTCGCTGGGTCGGGGCCTGGTGGCTTGGATACCTCATTGCAGGAGTAATAACCCTCCTGTCTGCCATTCCCTTTTGGTTTTTGCCTCGCTCCCTGCCTGTGTCTGAGGGCCGCAATCCAGAGAAGTGTCCCCCAGAACAAACCAGCTTCATTAAGAAATATCAAGCAGATGAACATAGCAGTTTTATAGAAATGGCCAAAGGTGAGACAAAAAGTTTTCTATTTTCTACATTGTTCAGGGGTCTTTTTGCTTTAAAGATATTTGTTGTTTGCAGAGGATATTGTCCTTCCATTGACTTCCTTCATATTTTATACTTATGTGGCAGTCAAAATTGTGCTTTTTGATTAATATGTTGCGCAGCTTATGTTTCTGAAATGCACAATTCTATATATAATCTACAAAGTGCACCCATTTAGGGTCCCTGTTGTGCTGCATTATGAGAATTCAAAGAGCTGTTTATTCATTCAGAAATGCAAACATCATGTTAACAGAAGAATATGTGATGCCCTCAGCTGCAGCTACACTCCATGCATCCACTGTGACTGTTGTATTTCCCCAGACTTCATCCCGACCCTGCGCACGCTGCTGGGACACCCTGTTTATCTGATTTACCTGTGCGTGACAATCATTCAGCTCAACTCCCTCATTGGCATGGTCACCTACAAACCCAAATACATCGAACAGCATTTCAGGCAGTCTGCTTCAAAGGCAAACTTCCTAATGGGTATGAACAGGACTATAAATATCTTACTGTATTGTATACATTGTTTTGTGCTATAGCATAAGAGTGTGGTTTGGTTGAGAAATGGGGTCTTTGTACAGTCATACAATATGTGATGTGTGTCATTAGAAAAGGGTTACTCACTCAAGTGGAGCACAAGCAAAGGCCAGTGCTAGTGCTTTGTGAATGTGTAAAGAGCTTTTCATCTCAAATAAAATATGTAATAATTTAAACTTGAAAACACGAGATGAAAGTATCTTCATACACATGTCTCATCAAGGGAGAGGCCAAACTGGCTGCATATGAAAGAGAATGCAGTATTAGAGAGCAGTGCTAATGACATGGGTTTAGATAAAAGAGTTTGCTCCACACAGACGTCAGTGATCTGCAGAGATCCAGTACATGCTTCATTTGTTTTTCACAGTTTAAATCAAAATGAATGAAAGTGCCCCCACAACTGGACAATACCAATCTAAAAGAAAAAAGAGATCTTATTCAAAATCTGTAAAAAAAAAAGAAAAAAGAAAAAAAGTAAGAAGTAAATGTATTGTTTCTCTGATCTGATACTGTAGGACTCAACCCTGTCACCCCTTTGTACTATGGTGTAATGTATCTTTTGATTTATTTGGGTATAAACATTACAAACATTTATGGCTTAAATATTGGGTTTAGGGCATTATATTGGCTATATTATATAGATTTTCCCTCCAAATTGATCTAGTAAAATGGCATTTCAGAAAAAACACCGTCAAATTTTCATGTTCTCTTTTGTAACTCTTTCTACTTCTTGAGCATCGTGTTGATGGTTGAAAAATAAATAAATAATATGTGCTGCAGGCGTGATAAACATCCCTGCTGTGGCTCTGGGCATGTTCTCTGGAGGTCTGCTCATGAAGAGGCTCAAGCTCAACATCATGGGAGCAGCGCGCTTCGCTTTCATCACCTCCCTGATTGGCTACATCCTCTCACTCTTCTTCTTCGCCATGAGCTGTGAGAACGCTAGAGTTGCCGGGGTTACACTGCCATATAACAGGTGAGTCACCACACTTAACTGTTATCCACAAATAACTATGTTCTTCAGGCCGGATGAAGGGATATGGCTGGGAATGAGGTCAAGTTAAGGCATAAAAAATGGATGATATATAAACATGAATAAATTAAATATTGCAATCAAATTTTGGCAAGAGAGGGCCTAAAATGTCAAGGATTCATAGTTATTAAAAATGTTATGTCACAGTAATTCTGAGTTCTAGTTGTTTATTATTATTATTTGAGTTCAGTCACACTGAACTAGCAAGTGACATACACACATGTGCACACATAAACTAAAATAAAGCAAGAATAAAACTTAAGTTGTATAAGGCTGAGTTTGAGCTTTGTGGCGTGACTGGGATGATAAGAATCATTAGTACTGCTGTTAGATCTGTGCTGATGAGCATATTTGGTCATGAGAATACACTCAGCGTGCCTCTCCTGTATTAGCTATGGCTGAAGACTCTGAAACTGGAGCTGATTTCCTAATGTGAATATACCATGTACATGTGCAAAATAAAGATGCATTTTAACAAGGCTTTAATGAAACTTCTCTCTCCTTTTGTGACTGCAGTGAGGATGACTTGTCCTATGAGAAACACACAGTCTTTGAGAGCTGTAACCTGGGCTGCTCATGCTCGCCCAGTGAGTGGGACCCGGTCTGTGGAGACAATGGTGTCACATACGTGTCTGCCTGTCTGGCTGGTTGCACCAGCTCTGTGGGCACAGGGAAGAGCACAGTAAGTTCCCAAAAGAGTCAAATGTAAAGAGGTATTACAAATATACCTTGATAACTATAAGACACTGGTTATGTGGGAAATGTGTTGAACTGGGTTATTATGAACTGCAAATCATTATTGTTACTATTTATCATTAAAATACTTGAAATGCAAGAATGAATAGACCAATAGCCTACTGTGTAATCCTGACAATTGTCATAGTTTTTGTGTCTTTACTGTATGTGTATATTGATATGTCTGTTGACAGCACGAGTGTGTCCCACTTACATGGTCCTATGTGTGTGCCTGTGCATGTGTCTCTAGGTCTTCTCTAACTGTAGCTGTGTTGGTGTGGCTGGTAACTTTACAGCCAGTGCAGGTCCGTGCTCAGACAAGGACGACTGTGACCGCATGTTCCCCTATTTCCTGGCTCTGTCTGTCATCACATCCTTCATCATCTCCTTGGGCGGCACACCCGGCTACATGCTGCTCATCAGGTTAGATTTGCACCATCATCAGAAACATATACTGTACATACAAATGGACATAGCAAACTCACATTCCAAATAGTAAGTATTAGGGCACTTCCAGCTCCATTGACTCCAACTGACTTTACATTAAAAAAAAATGTCACTCCTCTCTCTGTATCTGTCATTTTGGTCTTCAAATGTTCATATTAACCCGGTTTACATGATCCTGGTGTTTTTATTTTGCTATTTTGTCTGTAAATAATTTTGTATTCCTAATATGAAACTCACCTCCAAATTCACTCTTGCTAGCCTTGTGAGCTTCTTTTGACTGAAACCGAACGCTATGGGTGACTTCACACTGCTTTAATTCATATCTTTATACAATCTGTGTTCAGGAATGTGTAGAGGGAATTATTGTTTTGGAACTAAAATGTTGGCAAAAAAAAAAAAAAGACCCTCTCAGTCCTCACTTAGTATTCAAGTTAGAGCTTGTTACGATCAAGTTTTTTGTTTTTTTTAAACCCACAGTAATCATGGAATTTTAAAATGTACTATCCTGGACATTTATGAAGATAATATACAACAGAACATACAAACTACCTTAAAAAAATAAAAAAAATAAACATATTTCAATTGCTGGAAACAATTTTTTATCAGAGTGGATGATCACCCATCCTTGTTCCATTTTGTCCAATCTTTTCATTATTATCCATAGATTTTGAGGTAATATCCCTCAGGTTTGATGGCACCTATTGCTCTTCCAATCTCTCTGTATTGTGATGGAAATGTGTATTGTGAAAAGATTTCTCCCTATCTGTGTAAATGAATGTGATCTGTACCTGAGACCAGAGCAGTCATTAACATGTGTAAAGGCTCAGCAGACACTACTGTATCCACCCTAAAGAAGCCCTTTGTTGTCTTAGCTGTCCTCAAATGTAATAAGTTGACTAGCACCTCTGTGAAACAAAAGTCACTCTGCTTTGATATGCAACTTGTATTTCTGTAAAAATACTGAGAGCTCAGATGTTCTGGGTGACTTTTGTGTGGCGGCTCTGGTGGCTTTTGAGGTGGCACTGGTGGCTTTTGAGGTGGCTCTGGTGGCTTTTGAGGTGGCTCTGGGGGCTTTGGTGACTTTGGCGGCTCGGAGGGAGCTCGGGGGGCAGTTAGTGGACATCCTGCTGGTGAAGAGAGGAGGTTGGTCTCTGGGCCAGGGCAGGCCTATACCCTGCCCATATCTTCTGTAACAACAATAAACCTGGGTCTGTATTCCAAAAACTCACCAAGCTTCACAAATGGATTAATTATTTATCATCAAGAGCTATATAATTTCTCCACAACAATTTTGGTGTCCAGAAGTGCGATCCAGAACACAGAGCAAATAGAATTTTGTCTACTTTTGCTTTCTTTCCTGATGGAGCAAAGAAAGACATGGATGGACTTTGGCTTCTGTCCTGGATCTTCACCGCTGGATCACCCGATCTGCTTGGTGAGCATTTGCAAATACAGACTTCACTTCATTTAAGTTAATTTTAAAAGGAAACCTTGATCTACAAACACCTGGAAGTGTTCCAAGGACAGCGTGCCTCCTACTGGAGTTAAAATGACTTCTCTAAACATGCTGCTTTAGATCTGTTCCTACACACTACACATCTTTGTCTCAACAGTCACTGTCTGATAATTCACCAAATAAGTCATGGGACAACAATTGAGTAATCCAAATACAACTGAAAGCAAGCCACTTTTCAGAACTCAAAGCACCACCACCCCCTTTACAACAGGACTCTTTATCCACTCCTCAGAGACTACACCACCATGCCGAAAAAGCAACGCTCACTATGCCAATGGTTGAAGTCTCTGGTCCGCAAAACCCAACATTAGTTTTCCGTCCATGGAATTCTTCTGAAATATCTGCAGCATCTCAACATCAAGTCAAAATTTTGCTAAAGAACTTGTCACAATTTGTCAAAATTTCAAGCCCCCTATGAGTGAACTGAGGAGTGTGTTGAAAATGAAACCTAGTGAAAGGCATACAATAGCTGATCAACTTCAGAACACTGAACTGTGATGCAGCCATGTGGTTTGTATAGAGGCTGTGAACAACATCTGCACAGCTATCACAAAAGCCTTTCCTGCCTATATCAATACCGACAAAATCCAATCGTGCAAACAAAGAGACACTGAGGACCCTGAAGAGTTTCTCACACGTTTTACAGAAGTTTATAACATGTACAGTGGATTTACAAGTCCTGATCACTTAGGTGTGACTCCTGATGTTTGGGAAACATACTTGTGTAACTACTTTATCAATGGACTAAAAACAGACATTTCTTCTGCTGTGAAGAAAACTTGCATTGGCTGGAAAGGTGCTCGTCTAACTGAACTGAGAAGACACACCACACATGCATATGAACAGCTACTGAGAAAGAAAGTAATGAAACAAGAGAGAATGCAGAGAGAACTGCATATGGCAGCTATAACCATGTACAATAAGACACAAAGACATGAAAATAAAAATCATCAACTGGATTCACTATTTCAGAAACAACTAAAGACTCATCAGCCAACACGTAAGCAGAACAAAGATGGAAGAAGAGCCAATAGAAAGAACAAGAAAAGATTTCCAAAGAACCATGTTTTATCACTTGGACATTGGAGACAAGGGTGCCCTTTACGCCATGACCCTTCTATATTTACACCATCTTCTCCAAGTCAGCGTGGGACCTGAAAGCCACTCAAAACTTTCAGTCTGAAGTAACCTGAAGCCTACTGATTTTTTGATTTCTTTCTGATTTAGTTGTCTTTGTATTGAACATGATAACTAGAAACATTGTGTAAAGATGAACATGGGTTTAGTTTTGCTATGCTTTGCTTTACATATTATCCAGCACTGGGAACTTGACTGTATTCTCTAGAGTAGAAGTAAGCACAGAGTCACTACAGTTACCAAACAGTCACTGGGTGAAATTCCCTCTAGTTGTAACTAGCTAGTGAACAGTCAAATGGGTGAAAGTCCCTGCTCTTTAGCGAACAGTCACTAGGCGAAACTCCTATCTAGGGTTACTGACTATAAAGGCAAAAGGGTGAGATTCTCTGTGTAGTTGAGTGTAAAGACGAGCTAAGACTTTCTCATCAGGGAGAGTAAATTCAAGAGAGCAGTCAAGAATGGAGATGTATTGTAAATATAAAATGTATGAAGACAAATGTAAATTTACATATGTTTTGAATTGTGGAGAAAGAAAGAAAAAAAAGGAGAAAAAAGGGAAAAAATAACAAAAAAAATTGAAAAAATACAGGGGAACAAAGGCAGACAATTGTGCTGAAGTACAGAGTGTGACACCGGAAGTCAACTGTATGTTTGTGTGTCCTGGGAATCTGATCAGAATCAGTTAACTGATTCACTCAGTTCCTTGTTTCTTTATTAGTATTAGTTTTGTGTGTTTCCATAGATCATATATATGAATGGACATTGCTAACATGTTAGCTGCCATGTGCCAAATAGTAAGTGCGACAGGAGGCTCTTCCAGCTCCTTCTGACTCCGGCTCCCATTGACTTACATTAGGATCTTGTCGCCCCTCTCTGTGTAATTACTGCAGTGAGCCTCTTTTGGTCTTGTAACCCGCTCTATATGATCCATATTTTTTTTTCGCTATTTTGTCCATCAAAAAAAATCCTCATAACATAGCGTCTGGGCCTGGATTCGCTCATGTAACCGGTAGCATCACGAGCCTCATTTTAGTGGCGTTAAACACTATGGGTGACGTCACACTTGCCCACTTTTTTTGATAGTCTGTGGTTTTTTCCTATAGATTTTTTTAATGATGTCCTAAAAGTCCTTGTACCAGAAAACTCTTTACTTGTTACTTGTCTTTGAGAAATTCCATTTATTTTGGCAAGCTCTCTTAAAAACTAAATAAAGGCCTTGTGGCCGGGTGCCACAAAAAAAAAACTTGACTTGATTGACTTGACCATCCTTGACGACTTTGCGCCTGTGAATTTCTTTAATAATACTCATTGATTACAGGAGATATGGATGCTGCATAATTTTCTATTCTTTTTTTCAACATGCTATGACTAACAAAACTAACAACTAACATCTAACAGAGATGCTATTTAACCAATGTGTCAAAGGGGGAATATTAGAAAATTTGTTTCCAATTTCCAACTACAAGATCTGTAACCTGACAATGCTCCTCAAGAGAGAGCACAACCACAGTGAAGCCAGGATATAACGTTATACCTGGATCAAACCAAAAACAACATCCTGTACCAGACCTGGATTATTAAACCATCCCGCTGTTTAAACTGTCAATGGAGAAAAACTTTGCTAAAGTTCAGCATTCACTTTTTTTCAAAACTCAACCTGTTCCTCGCAAGTCCTACCACATCCCTGAAGATGGATACATGGGCCAAAGGACGAGTCCAGAGACGAGCTGAGGCTCAGAGAGGCCGAGCTGAGTGTGGAGAGACTCCAGCCATGTGTGGTCAGAGGGAGGACAGAGGGACACAGGACATGGGAACAGCGCCACCTCCAAATTAAGTATTCAACTTGTGACTACAAATCATGTTGGAAATGGACAGACTGAACACAACAATCCTCCTTACAAGTGAACTGTTGAATTTGTCTCCATCTTTTCAAATGGAACTCACTTCAATGTCATGAATTGTGTTTAGATTCATGTTTCTCTGCATGTTCTTTGTAACAATGACTGTTTATGAAGTATAATTATGAAGTATGATTGTGAAACGATTTCTCCCTTTCTGTCTTAGTGTAAATGGTGGCTTTTGGGTGGCTTTGGGGGCTTTGGTTAACATGCTGCTGGTGAGGGGAGGCTGTTGGTCTCTGGGCCAGGGCAGGCCTAGACCCTGTCCCCTGTCCCTGTCCAAATCTTGGTCTGTATTCCAAAAATTCACTGAGCTTCACAAATTGATTAATTATTTAGCATCAAGAGATATTTTGCTTTGATGTTTTTTCCACAGCAGTGTTTTACGATTGATAAAAACAAAAACCCTCTGATGTATGGTGCAGTTATTATTATCTATGAGCTTAATTTGATGCAGCCAACCTATATCAGACCTTGAGAATAGAGTAATATAGAGTACAGTATATAAGACCCACGTCACTTCCACCTGAAGTTTAGTACTACTACTCACTCAGGCTACTCACTTGGTGTTTTACGATGCGCACAAGATTTTTGTGAATTCACATCAGATTGAAGTTGTTAGACACAGATTTCTCTTCACGTCTCAGCCATTCCCAACATTTTTGTAGCACATATGAACAGCAGCTTTGTCAAACCAAGTTGAGCCAGATCATTTGAAGCTTTAACTACTCTAATATGTTTCTTATTGGTAAGACATGCTAGATTGACCACTCACATCCTTAAGACAAATCTGTTTACAGTACTTATAAATTAGGTCATTCACTCTGATATGCTGCTAAACGCTACATCTCTTTAGTTAATCGTTTTTTAAAGAACTGAGAAAGAAAATATTTTTAGTAATTATATTTATATTTTCATTTAACAAGTTAAGATCAACTAATTAATGTATTTTGCTCTGGCAGATGCATTAAACCACAGCTGAAGTCCTTGGCTTTGGGTTTCCATGCTATGGCAACACGTACACTTGGTAAGTATGCTGTGGTAATAACATTTGTTTTCATTATGTTATGAAAATGGTTGCAGTTACACACATTGGGTGTTACAAGCTATGAGCAGGGATACCCTGATGTGATTGTGAAAAGTCCTCTGTGTCTGTAGCAGGGATCCCAGCCCCTATTTACTTTGGAGCCATCATTGATACGACATGTCTTAAATGGGGCCAGAAGAGGTGTGGAGGAATCGGAGCATGTCGAATATATAATACCACAGCATACAGGTAGTGGAGAGCTTATGTATATTACTCTTTTAGTGCTCAGAAAAATGTGTGTAAAATGTTCAGTGTTCATGTGCACCAAGTCAAGAAGACACTTTCTCTGGATAACCTGAAAAGCACATTGTTGTCTGTATACAATTTATTGCTTATTTCAGCTCTGTGTAAAATCACACAACTGGACTGATAATGGCGGCGTTCATAGCAACTACCAAAAAAAGTAGCATGTTTCAAAAAAAATATTGCAAAAAGAAAGTGTGGTAGTGCTAGCATTAGTGGTGATGGTAGTATTAGTAGCATGAAATGTTTGGTGGAAACATTAGGAAGAACATTGGATTTTCTAGTACCACTTTACCTCATTGTGAGGATCCATTTGAGACGCAAAATCCATTAGTGATATATTGTGCTTCTTAAAACTTCTCCCAAAATAGACCCATTTACCATTTCATCATTCTCTTGAAACGAATATAATGCCATGTGCCCATCTCTTACAGAATAGCATACTTGGGCCTGACCCTGAGCCTGCGCACCATCTCTTTTGTCATTTGCATCCCTGGCTTCATACTGCTCAGCCGACAGCTGAAGCATGAAGAGAGGAACGCCCTCCATAACGCTGTCACCAATGGTGGGGCCGAGCTCGAAGCACTGAGGAAGGAGGAATTAGTGATTTCCAATTCGGAGCCATCACAGCGGATACTGGACAACGGCACAGACAGAGAGACACGGCTGTGAAAAATGTGGACCTCTTTTCTTCATGAACAAAAACAGTGTACAAAGGAATAACAAAAGTGCACACCCACACAAATAAGTTGCAGGGAATTATCCGTCACTCTCAATATCTGATAATATAAAGCATAGGTTCTATATTTGTAATGTTTGTGAAGACTTTATAAGAATTTATAACAGAAATTAATGTTTATGAAATATTTCTTGAATGTATATATGCTTTTATTTTTTCATCAATAAGTAAATGGTTTTATTTTAAACTTTCAATAATGGAGCAGGAGTTTTGATGGGACTTGTGCTTCGTGTAGACTACTGCAGAAAAAAGAAAGTTTTCATTCTTGGCACCAGCAACTACTAAACTGCCTCTCAATTCTTTGTGCTATTATTTATGTTATATGTTTTATTTTATTAAGACTGAGTACAGAATATCCTTTATGTCAGTGGGGCCGGCAGTGTTTTTAAAGCAAGTCTAAATGTTTTGTGATAAATGGTTGGTCCGATATTAGTGCCTCATTCACTCAACACTTACCTCTACTATATTATGCACTGTCTGTGATGCCAATAGAACAGAGCAAACAAGTTTGTTGTCTTTTTATTTAAATTCATAGCCTAAAAATTGTGCATCTTTGAAGTTTTGTTAAGACATGTGACTAAGTGTAACATAGCTTTTCTGTAGTGGTTTTGGTAAGTAATTTACAGTGTCTTTTTTGTGTTCATTATCTGACAATAGAGCATGTTGAAATGTACTTGACCCCAGTTTGTTAGACCAAATACGACACTTACATCAGATCAGACCTATATTGAATTGCCCTCTATGTATATTATCAGCAGCACGTGACTGCTAAGGTGCTCTACAGGTTAGGTGTGATGTATTAGTGTTTTAAAGTTCCACTGTGCCAAATCTACAGAATAGATATTCTGGTCTGTAGCCTGCTCAGGTAGTCCTCATGAAAAGCTCCACCCAAAATCAAACTTTTATAAAAGTACAACTAATAAGAGGACAGTTTACATAGCCTTCTACCTACATATATTGTGAGGTAGGTTTAAGCTTTGTATGTTATGTTATCGTTATACCAGGTTTGGTTTCAGGCAAAAGTGTGTTAAAAAAAAAAAAAGGTCTAATCTCAAATGAATGGCATTGACATGCATAAATAAGAATGTACATACTTCTCCCTTATTATTTTTGTAAAAAAAAAAAATTAAATATAGGATTGATGTTACATAAAATAAATATTTTAATATGCAATTTCTTCTCCTTTTTTATAAAGAAGACTAAATACAAAACAATCAAGGAAACTTTATTGTAAAAAATGTGCGCAAAAGCAAAGGCACTGCAACTTGTGAAAGAAAAAAAGCGTGAAGACTATGTGAAAAATAAAAAAAATTGACATTGCGATGGAAATCCATATGACCATGACATCCAATTATTTTTGTCTTTTTCAAAATAAAACATGTCTCTATAACTGAACTATTTTGAAGAAAAAGTCTGTTTGATGAATGTAAAAGCACTAATACCACACAGAATCTTACACAACTTGACCATAAAACCAAACAAAACAAATAACTTTTTAAGACAACAATATTGTATGCTTACATGACTGCGCAGTGCACACATAACACTGTAAACATGAGAGCAGTGGTTTTATACTGGCAAAAAGTCTAGTGTCTTTAAACATTACACTGCCTGAAGATATACAGCATACACTATCTATTCCACACAGCAAGAGGAGTAGAATTACCTTCACAAACTATTAATTGTACTAGCACATTCTGAAATCCACCCTGGGTGCATTTCACATAGAACTGAACAATCCAAAGTATTTCTGAAATTGAATGGTTATGTATTTGGCTTACTACATTGTTACTGGTCTTGCACTTGTTAGTTAGACTTCTTGTCTCCTGTATGTTCACGATTCTAAAATAAATAAATCATAATAATAGAAAAATTAAATGAGAAAAGACAACAGGCAATAGATAACAGATATTTATATTGGGCAGTAATTACCTGGAGCTCCTGATGTTCTTTCAGCAGTCGGTCGTACTCCCGGGCAAGCCCCTCCATTTGTTTCTTCATCACATCAGCCTCACTGTGGGACTTTGTCAATGCTGAAAAAAAACCAAAAATATCTGTTACTGACGCACAATTACACTGGCTAACAACAAGTATGGCATCTGGACAGTATATGAATGATTTAACAAAGTAAAGTTTAACTTACCTTTTACCTACATGTTAGTAACATGACATAAAACATTACCATGATAATTCAAAATGTGTTTTGGAGAGTTAGACTAGGACATATATACATTAACACTTTCTACCCCTTTTGAGGACAGATTAACTACTGCATCATAATGCACAGCAGAACTTGCATGTGGCACATATAGACAAATGAAATGATAGAAAAAAAAACATTACACTACTCACCTTCATCAGATGCCTTCAATTCGTCTTTGAGTTTCTTCATTTCTTCACGCAACAACTCCATTCCTTCTGCTGTAGCTTGGTCACCTTTTCCTTCCATTAGAGTCTAAGAAGAAGTGAACAACAGCACTAGTCTTATTATATAAAATGCAAAGAAGATATTTTTATTGTTGTTTAAGAGTATTTTCTGCCCTACTTGCTTTAGCTGCTCATTGTCCTCCATGTATTTCTTAGCAGCCTGGTTGGCTCCATCAGCCTGTGCCTGGAGAGCAGCTGTAGTATCAGACATTGCTGCCAGTTGGCTTATCATGGTGATCACACGCTTCATCACCCTACAGAAATCACACTAGTCACATAGAGGCCAGTTGGAAAGAAACCCTGTCAGTTGGTAAGTTGTGACACAAACAATGAGTGTCACTGGGATTAAACACTTACAGCCATAGAAAGACAGCAAAGCCAGATATGTAGAGGTTCCGCTGTGCTCTGAAGAGCTTCATGTGGAGATGGTCATACATGTTTGGTTGTAGCTTAGCATTTGTCCCCACATCTTTGGCCGAATACTTCCTCACCTCCCGCACTGCATCTATCAAGACCACAATAGAAATAGAGAAGAAAAAACATTATGGTGCATATAATAACAATTCAAGTTATGTTTGTATGTATTGTATGCAACAAAAAGGTAAACCCACCTAGGAACAGAACAATGAGGATGATAATCATAGTAAGGAAGACTTTATTCCAAAATCTTGACACGTAGCCCCATATTCTCAAATGGAAAATGCTCTTCCACCTGAAGGCACAGAAAGACGAAGATACAGTTAGATCAATGTAAAATGTCAATATCACTAACATAACTTCTCTACCTCTTTGGTGAGATGAAGGGTATACAGAGGATGAGCAGAGTACCCATCTCTGCGTACAGGAAGAGGGCCACAGCAGTCCACTGGAGTGTCATGTTGATAAGATGTCTGTAAAAAAGAACTTCAGAATAAATGATTCAGCTCATACTTGTACAGTACTTTGAGTGTCTGGACTTGGGTGGAGCACATTGCCACTGAACCAGCGTACACAGGTCCACCTTGTAAAACTAGATTCGTCACTACGCCCAGGGTGAAGAAAAATGTCAGTTGTAACTTATACAGTAACTTATACAGTAACTTATACAGTCTTTTTTAAAGTAAAAGAAAAATAGATCAAGTGGTCTAACCTGTTAGCGTCTAGGCCTCACTAGTATGTTAGAATCATGCAGCTTGTGGTTAAAATGAGAAAGAAAAGAGTTGTGCATAATGCAGGAAGTGTTGACATCAGACCACAGACCGTAAATATACTTTTATAGTCTCTGTATCAAACATGTGTCATCCTGCTCTAAGTCTGCGCTTTCGGAAGTTGCTGGAAGGGCACCGCTTAAATGGTAAACACAATAATTAAATTACAGTATACTGGCATCTTAACTTAACACTAACATTTTAACTTACCATTAATTTCAGATACAGCAGAAAGCAGCACGGCTGATAACAAGAGGCAAAAAACTTTTGCTTCCGCATCAGGTTCGACACCTGCGTAAAAAAGCCGCAACTTCCGCCTCACCCTTCAAAACAAGAGCTTCTGAGTTTGGATTAGGGGCTTGTTCCATAGACCGGATACATCTCAACCATTGACTGTATGTATTTAACTCGTTTCTGTAGAAAGAACATACTTTTTGCTTAAAATGAGCAGGTCTTAAAGATGCAGTAGGTAACCTTTCAGATCCAGCCGGGTCAGCCACCAGCTTGTCTATATTTGCCTAAGTTTTGCCTTTCCCTAAATATGACCTGCTTATCTCCATGGAGACAGATAAAGCAACAGTCAAGTAGATCGGCTTTCAATCTTATTGTGGGACATCTCAGGCAAAGCAACATCTACATGAAGATAAGCAGATGGCATAACCTCCACCAGTGCAATGTGCACAGTGCAATGTGACATTTTGTTAAAATAAAGGGAAATCCAAACATACAGAGAAATCAGTGTAAAATACATTTATTACACAATAAAAACAAAATATCTTAAAAGCCCATAATGCATAATACTATGTTGTATAATCCTGTTCAGTTCCGTACGTTTTTTGCAAGTAGTCTATGACTGCAGAGGTACTGTGGAGAGAGTTGAAGACTTTTCTTTCTGGCTGGGAGGTGACTCTCTCCAGCATGTAGATCAGATGTTGGTGAAAACAGGTGAATGGCGTACCATGTTCAATAGCAAGATCTACCCAGTCCCATATGCACTGCAAAGGCGTGTCTTCATAACCGGCAAACATGGCAGGATTTGCAAGCAATCCTCGTGCAGACATCACTCCTACATTTCATGAATTAGACAAAAAGAGAAACACATACTGACTTTTACCATATTGTATTATTTTGGTAAATGTGTAATTCAGTTCCTATTATGTACTGTACCATCTACACCAGTGAGTTTATGTGTGGCTTCCACATCCCGTAGGTACTTTATGTCCCCATTAGCGATCACAGGAATGTTGACGCTGTCTTTGATTGTCTTTATGGCATCATAGTGTACAGGCTGGTGCCGTTCTTGGGCTGTTCGGCCATGAACTGTTATCCAAGACACACCTGCAGATTCTGCTTTCTGGCACAAATCCACAGTTTTCCTGATATCGTTATGAATTCTAAAAAAAAATGTTGGACATGGTAATTATAGTGCCTACATTTTCCATTTTTAATACTGCATTTTGTAAGTACAGTTCTTATAAAAAGTTATGTAGATAGATAGATAGATAGATAGATAGATGGATAGATAGATACCACTAGCTGATTCATCACTTCAATGAAATTACCTTATTTTTATCGATACCGAGTAGTTTGGATTGTCCACTTGGTTTCTGACGGTTCTAACCATGTCATTCACTACTTCAGGTTTGTTGATAAGGCATGCCCCATAACCAGATGACATGGCCCATCTAAAAAAGAAAACACATGCATTTAAAACCATAGGGACCCATAAATTGAGTTGGAGAAACAACCTATTTTATAATGAAACCTTTGAGGGCAGCCACAATTTAGATCAACCCCATCTGAGAATGGGGCTACCACACAGGCCGCATCTGCTAGAGTCTGGGCATCATTTGCAGCAAATTGGACAATCAGTGGTCTATCCCCTTTACACAACGAAGAGCACGTATTTAAATTTCTATCATATCATACATTTAAAGTCTTCAATTAAAAAAAAGTCTAAATAAAATATAATGGCCATTCACGTTGCTCACCTTTACTAGTCGTGAATTCACTGTCTCGAGCCTTCTCAGACCTCATAAAATCAGCAGCAACTATCATAGGTGTGAAACAGATATCACAGTTGTATTTCCTCACCAAAGACCTGAAGGCTAATCTGAAAACACAAGCCACACTGCATAAGTATTGCAACGACAGACGTAACGATATAATCATGATACTCACTTTGAATATCTAACCATGGGGGCGCATATTTTCAAGACATTTCCAGTTTCAAACATTTCCATCACGTTGCTATTTGCGTTGAAAGTTTTCATTGTGGCACAGCTGGTTTGTTGTTGTTAGCCAGTAGAGTGCACTGTACAGGAGCGAGTTCAGACCAGAGACCTCCAGCCGATTTGCTGTTTAACATCAATAGTCTGACTGACTTTAAATGAATAAAGTCTGTATATCTATGGGTCTGATAGTACCATAATAACTAACATGTTCATGCCTCGTTTATTCATGAACGTTTCCCGTGTGTTTTCCGTTCAACAGCCATTGCGCATGCGCCATAGCCCTTTGACCTTTTACGTCACAATATGTTCACTACCATCAAATCAACTTTTTAAACAAACCAAAAATAAAAATAAAAATAATAAAATA
>KN500910.1:13023-43442 GCA_000787155.1 Scartelaos histophorus | reverse complement strand
TTACTAAAAACCTTGCATATTTTTTTTCTTACATATTGGTGTAAATTGATCATTTTTACCTTCTGGTTGTCTACATGGTGCAACAGTTATAATTAGACCAATAAAAATAAATAACAACACCTTTATTTTGTTTCATGCTGGTTTAAACAAACACACAAAAAAGCCTCACTTGCATGTAAATTGTGTTTGCGTGGATGGAATTTTGTGTTGGTGACATTTTTGTAGCTCCTCTTCTTTTGGCCTCTACTTGACCGTGAGATGTAAAACTATGATAGGCTTAGTTAGGCTTAGGTACTATCCCACCAAACCAAGTCATGTAATCATTAGAAAAAACACTCAGACCTGCCATATGCCCTTTAAGACATGCAAATGTGATCTGAAAAACAACCAGAAAACTCACATGAGGCAAAACTGATTCTTGACTGAATAATGAATATTTTGAATGAATTTACATCAAGTTACAAATCTCAATTATGCAACGGGCAATGCATAATTACATGATTACTTCATTTCATCATTTAATCTCAGTTAAAATGAACATGTCATTTCATATCCATCATTGTAAAGAAGACATGCAAGAGATAGAAATACAGTTTCCCCAGAAGCATTTTGGTTTCAAGATTCAGCTTTTAAGAAAAAAGCTGAATCTTGTTTGGTCAAAGCTGTAGAAGTGGACAGATTGCTCCAAGCTTTCACAGATCGGGGTTTGTTGAAGAAAATAAAGATTTTTACCAAATAGAAGACTAAAATACATTGATTGAAGGCTGGAGAATTTACAAACAGCCAACACCACAGAGCCTATAGTCCAAAATAGACCTAAATAAAAGCATGTTTGTTTGTTTGTTTCATTTTATGTGTGGTTTTCGGTTTACTTTACCATATAAATAAATAAATAAACTAATGTTATAGTAGTAATGTATACATTTTAGGTATCTCTTGGCTACTTTACTTTAGTAAGTTTTTAATACTTTTTACATTTATTTAAGAGACAGTATCTACTTCCTATTCAGTTTCTAAATGGACAGAAAAGTCTGTAACACGTTAGTTAGTTTGAAAAATAAAATAAAAAAAATAAAAAGTAGTAGTAACTAGTATAAACAGATCAGGAAAAACTATCAATGCAGTTTTTTTTATTGAAGACAATTCAACATGAATTGAGCCAGATTTCACTTTGATCATATTGCAGAAAAGTAGGCCTAATACACAAATCAGCTAAATCCGATTAATGAACGGTTCAATTTCAAAATGTAATTTTACACACAATTTCCAGTAAATGCTAAAAGTAGAGCAGTATAAATAATTAAACTGTGGGCCTGTTTCCTCTCCCCTGTATTTGTATTTTTACAGAAACCACAGATTCAACATTGCAAAAAGTTGGCCTGATTCTGTTTCAAATGGACAAACACCCACAAATAGAAGAGTGAAGTGAAGAAAATGGCCTTATGTTCAAGTTTCTCTTCAGTACAACATTCAGATATGTATTTGTATTTGTGTCATTTGTGACAGATTGAGAAAATGACACATTGGCCTGATTCTTTCTCAAGAAGATAAATTTGCAATGCAATTTCAACATTTTCCAACAAATATTCTCTAAATATCCGATCTTGAGCAGTCAGCTCAGCATCCACCCCGATACTGTATACAGACCGATTATACTGACCGATCCACATCATTTTTACATAAGGCAGATCCACTCCGCGCCACTAGAGGGAGAACTCCACTCGTGCAAACTAGAGGTGAAAGGTCGCGAATCTCCACATGTGGGTTTGTTGTTGCTGTTTATGCCGCAAATAGTCTGTTCAGGGTGAGTTGAGGCAGATTTGACCATCCTTTTATTCTCTATTATAGTTTGAACACTTGGGCAGCGCTAACCTTTTATCTTAACCATCGTCCGTAGATCCCATCTGATCAATTTTGTGTTTTATTTGCTGCTTTTAAGATGGCATGACATCATTCTAGAGGTGTATGATTCTTAAAAGAAATGGGTTAAGCACAAACGCCTACTGTGAGTGTGCTAACCTATTACTGTGAGATCATGGACTTTATAACTGTGTCTTGACTGTCCAGGCTAAATCATGATGTGTTTGTTTTACATCTCAAATTAAGCTGCGGGGGTTGTTTACAGTGATTGGTTTATATGGTGTAGTAAGAATACACCAGAACACACACTTCTCCTTCTGTACATACTGTAAATACAGAGCGACATCATTCCTGAAATACCAAGCAACTAAAAACCACCTCCCTTTTGTCAGTGGCCTGAACATCCTGGAGCAGAATGCGTAACCTGGTTCTGGTGAGGAGCGTGCAGAGCTGTGCGCAGCAGCCAGGGGCCCCACAGTGCGTGACAGTGCGCTGTGACAGCAGCTCTCTGCTGGGGGCCTCACAGTTCTCCATCACAGAGTTTGACCCACGCACAGGGAAGGTTAGTAACAGATGCACACACAGAACACAATATTGCCAGAATGGATTTATAATATTATTATACTTGCTTTGTCTTGTTGTACAGGTGCTAAATGAGGCCTCCCTGACTGCTGAGGGCTATCTCCCTGAGGATGGGAGTGGGACAGTAGTTGGACTACAGGACCTAGCAGAACTGGAATCAGCCTGTGTGGCCACAGCTGCAGGGGATGTGATCCTCTACAACTTCAGTTCCACACAGGTTTGTCAGATAAATAAAGTGGCTCACTTAGAGCCAAATGTTCATGCTGCAGTGTTCATGCACTTAGACAGATAGAAACTCTGTAGTTCTAAGGAGACCTTGGCTTGTTGTTGTCTTGGTTATGTGTGCTGATGCTTCACATCTCATCTCTGCGCTCTTCTGTCTAGTTTGAGTGTGTGGGAAGTGTGGACAGTGGCCTCACCTCAATGAGCTGGAGTCCTGACGAAGAGCTCGTCATTTTCATTACAGGTTTGTGCACTGAATATTCATGCATGAAACAAGAAGTAATAATAAAGTTATGAAACTCTTTATATCATGTCAAATGCACTTCAGGTCAGGACACGTTCATAATGATGACCAAAGACTTTGAGCCAATCATTGAAGTGGGGATTCACCAAGAAGACTTTGGTGAAGGTATAGCACCACTCCTGCACTCAATACCAAACTGATTCATTATATTAAAAGTTTGAAGTATACAATAAAGATATAATGCCAAAACAGTTGAACTGATTGGTCTATATACAGTCAAATATTTTGCTTTCAGGAAAGTTCATAACAGTGGGCTGGGGGAAGAAAGAAACTCAGTTCCACGGCTCTGAGGGGAAGCAGGCTGCTCACAAGAAGGCAGTGGTTAGTAGATTCAACTGTTTAAGAAAAGATCTTGATATGTAGTGCATTCTTAAGTGTCCTGATGTTGTGCACAGGAGCTGCAGCCGGCCCCTGCCTGGGATGACCAGCACCCTCGGGTGTCATGGCGAGGGGATGGGCAGCTGTTTGCTGTGAGTGCAGTGTGTCCTCAAAGTGGTGCCCGGAGGGTCCGGCTGTGGAGCAGAGAGGGAGTGCTTCAGGCCACCAGTGAGCCCATCAGCGGGCTGGAGCAGCCGCTCTGCTGGAGGTGAGGACAGAGAGATATGCTCCTTACTGTGAAGCAACTAAACAGCCTTTATTTAAGATATTTATGCTTCATTCAGGCCCTCTGGAAATCTAATCGCCAGTACCCAGCGGCAGCACAACAAGCATTGTGTGGTCTTTCTGGAGAAGAATGGGCTTCAGCATGGAGACTTCACCCTTCCCAGCACAAGCCAGACCAAGGCAAGAGCTCCACCTGAATCCTCACGTCCTCCGCCTTATGATAAAGTCCTGATGTGATGTAATGTGTGTTTCAGGTGAAGGAACTCTGGTGGAACAGCGACTCCACAGTGTTGGCTCTGTTGCTGGAGGACAACAGTGGAGCTGGAGATGGAAGGGTCAGCACTGAACGTAAGCAGAACAGACATGCGGTTTCGTCACATGTCCATTTGTACAAAATTAATGTTACATCATGTCATCTATAGTGCCACTGCCGTAGTGTTGAATAGACTAATTTATATTTCAAAAGTTTTATTTGTATGATTTAGATGTTAACTATATTGTGAGGATTTTAACACTGTTTCCTGTGCCTGCAGTTCAGCTGTGGATGACTGGAAACTACCACTGGTACCTGAAGCAGAGCCTGGTCTTTGGAGATGACCCTCACAGAGCTCCAGTGTGTGTGTGCTGGGACCCTGTGCACCCCCTGCAGCTGCATGTGGTACTGCGAGATTGGACCACCCTCACGTACGAGTGGGTCTGGTCTACAGAGCACAGCAGAGGGCAGGGTGGAGCTGATGCCGCCAGTGTGGCTGTGATTGACGGGAGTGAGTTATTGTGAGATGAGGGTGACTAAAGCCTGTGACATCTCAGTAAAAGTTGTTTTTGTCTTCAGGTAAAATCCTTGTGACCAATTTCCGTCAGTGTGTGGTGCCTCCTCCCATGTGCTCCTATGAGCTCCAGCTGACCTCTGCGGTCAACCAGGTGGTGTTCTCGTGCCAGCCCGACCGGAGCAGTGAGCTGGCTGCGTATACAGCAGACGGACACATCTCAGTTTTTGGTCCAGACCTGGGAGAGAAAGCCAGTACAACCACTAATGGCTTCAGGACTTTGTGTTGGCCGCTGATCTCACACAGAACATACAGGTAGACTTCACATATTGGGCTGTAGAATGCACTGCATGAGCAGATACGTGAGTTCCCCTCTGTGTGTGTGCAGCATTGATCTTGGGATGGAGCGCCCCCTGGAGTTACACCACCTGCTGTGGCTCAGAGTGGACCTGTTTGTGGCTGTGAGAACATCTCCAAGGACAAACTATTCCAGAGTGCTGTTCCTCAGTCCCTCAGAGGCCTCAGATCAAAAGCTCACTGTCAGGTCTGGAGACAAGAGAGAGAACAAGAATAGCAGGCATTATGCATTATGATCATTTGTTCTGTTCTGTTCTGTTCTGGTGATAAAAAGAAGTGCATTTTTGTTTTATTATTTTTATAAATCTAAGAACAAACTTTTTAGAGCATAACTCTAAGGAGTTCTTCAAAGAGTAGTTCTGCATATGTATGAAAGCTTGTGTGTTCTTGGCCTCCTGATGCAGGTGTGCGGTGGAGGTATCTGGAGCAGTGGTCAGTGTGGCTCACAGCGCTCACAGCGGCTCTGTGGCTCTGCAGCTGGAGGACGGAAGCATCAGAAAGCTCCTTTGGGGTTAGTCACTCTATCAGTAGAACTGCAATCACTTTAGTATGGCATTAGCCCCAATGGGGTAATGACTCAGGTACAGAGCTGCAATCAATAAGTATTGCTAATCAAAATAACAAATTGTACCATTTTGTAATATATTTATAACTGTACAGTGTCTAATGTAAAGTTTCCTACAGTTTTATAACATCTGATACATTACATGTGCATTATGATCATTTGACTGTACAAAATAGTAAAAATGCTCATTAAAACTACTTTGTACCTCTTTCCTAACTTATTTAAACCTCGAGTGTAAATGAGCTGTGTTTTTGTGTCAGACTGTGCTGAGCCATATGTGGAGGACTGGGAGGACTCCAGAGGCTGTTTGGTTCGCTTCCCTGTGGTGTGTGTCCAAACTGCACTGTGCACCATTGGACAAGAGGTATAACACAAAGACTCCTTTAAGAATGTAACATTATCACTGGCAGGACAGCAATAACTATACTCTACCAAACAGAAGATACTTACAAAAATAGTTAAGGAGGAAAGGAGGAAGAGTCAAATAACAGTATGTAATGCTAAGTGGTACTATTGGGTTGAATTTGTCTGTAGGAGTGTGTGCTTGGCCTGACTGACCGATGCCACCTGTTTGCTGGAGACACTAAGGTATGTTATTAAAGCTTCTCTTCTTCTATAATTGTGCAAAGTATTTACGTACATAGACTATTTGGTGGAAACTAATTCAAGATAAACCTCTTAACATTTTAAATCTCTTGAGTGTGATTTAAATGATTAATATCTTCAAGTAACCGTTTTTGTAACTACATTTGAATTAACCTTAATAAAGTATAAACAAAGACTTAATTGATCATAAACAAATAGTTTATTAAGAATCATTGCAAGTTCATGTCATAGCGTGTGTGTTGTTTTCTTTAGCTTGCCTCCAATGTTTCGTCCTTCTCTGTCTGCAACGATTTCCTACTGGTCACAACCCATTCGCATCACTGCAGATGTCTCCAGCTCTCCTCCCTGAGTGTTAAAGGTGAGTTCTGGGCACTTTCTATCAGACAAAACCCCTTTTTATTACTAAGCTGTGTACTGTACAAGAAATAGTACAATGACAATGCTGATCCTTACGAGAGTGTCTTTCCTGCTTAGACCTGCAGGTGGCGCTGGCTGCAGACGGAGGACAGAATGACGAGACTCTGCGCAGAGTGGAGAGGGGGGCTCGGATAGTCAGTGTAGTGCCACAGGACACCAGGGTCATTCTACAGGTCTGCTCCATTACCTTATTATTCATGATGAGTGCAGAATTATGTAACATTCCTCAGGCAGGAACTATTTAATTAATACCTTAGTAAGCACAGGCACTATTTACAAACCCTGAATCATTCTAATTTAGTGATGGGATTTTTTGTTTTCCGTTCACTTCAAAGAGACGTTCAAAAGACTGACTCTTTTACTATTTATTTATATGACAGAAGCCAGCGTAAGAACTCATTTTCACAACAAACAGAGACATCACAGAGAGAAATGACAAAGGTTAAGAAATGGTTCAAAGTAAAAGTGGGAGGGGGATTACCCATTGAAATTATGCATAATCTAAATAAAATGTTCCACTACAATAGTAATAATTTAAACTGTTATTATGATGCCAAATATGTTTTTTTATGTGCACAAAGCTCTCACTCCTGTTGCCTCCTCTGACCTTTGTTAGTTCAGCATTGATCAGTATAAAAATGCATGTAAAGAGAAAGAAAATAATTTGGTTATTTTGAAAAATCTGATCAGACTGTTAAGGAACTGTTCAAAAGAGCCGGCTCGATCACGAATGTCATAGCACTATTCTGAATAAATTATTTGTTCAGTATGAATTAGTCGTTTCTCATGCTTTATTAAGGCTAATTAAGGTGTACTAAATTGTTAACTAGAAGTCTGTGGTTGTTAATGCATTTGGTTGCATTGCACAGATGCCACGGGGGAATCTGGAGACTGTGCATCACCGTGCCTTAGTATTGGCTCAGCTCAGAAAATGGCTGGACAGGTCTGTGTGGTACTAATATTACTACTGCTGGGTTTAATATACCTTACACTTGATATGTTATTAGGCATTGTGATGTTTATTCTATCCATTTGTTCATTATTTCCTGCACATACTGAGAGCGCTATCCACAGGAAAGAGCTCACTGCCTGTTTGCATGCATGCCCAGAATCTTATTAACATCAAATTTGTGCAGTTAAGATATATAAAAGATGATTGAAATGAAATGTAAAAAGTCAAATCATCAATTGATATTTCTGATCTTCTCTCTGGTCACTCACATCAGATTTTGCTGGTACGGTGCATGCAAACAAGGCCACTGACTCATAATCAGATTTTTCTGATTACTATCTGATTAAATGTCATTTTAATAATCAGATTTAGTAAACAAAGCCTGTAGCCAAGTTTGCAATATCACTGCAGTCCTTTTTGCTGATTGTTGTACTTAGTTTTACTCCTTGAAACACTCCACTGCCCCTTAGTGGTATGTATTATTATTGTTAATTTGGCACAGTCTATGTGTCCACCTGAATGTGTTGCATTGAGCTAAAGTCAGCTTCATTTGACTAATCCTCTCATGTTCAAAAACTATTTGTTCATTTTGGTTTTTTTTTTAATCTGTGTTTACAGTCTGCGATTCAAAGATGCATTTATGTGTATGAGGAAACTAAGAATTAACTTGAATTTCATTTATGACCATAATCCAAAGGTAAGATTAAAAGTGTCCATTATTTATATAAGAAAAATTCTAAAAAGAAAGTGAGAAAAGAGTGTTTTTCTCTCCCTTTTTCAGTTATTTTTGGACAATGTTGAGACATTTATCTCAGAGCTCGGCTCCATCAACTACATAAACCTGTTCCTCACTGAGCTCAAGTAAGATTGAAACTAGTAGATTATTGTAACTCACACAACCTGTAACCATTGCTAATCTGTTCTTTTGTTTGTTTGTTTTTTTAACAGAGAGGAAGACACCACACAGACCATGTACCCACGGCCAGAAGACTCCCGTCCCCCACCTCACAAAATTCCTGGGACAAAGGTGGATGTTGTATGTGATGCGCTAAGGAACACTATGGAGTCCATAGACCCAAACAAGTCAGGGCTAAAAAACACGAGTTGTTGAAAAAGTGCCACAGGTTTAGATTCTAACTTGTATTTGCTGGGCAGGTATTGCTTGTCCATTCTGACGGCTCATGTGAGAAAGACCCAACCAGAGCTGGAGATCGCTCTGCAGAAAGTCCATGAGCTTCGAGGTGAGGCATTGTACAATTTGACATTTCAAGGCTGTTGGTAAGGGTTGTGTGAAAAAGTGCACCCAATATAACATCTTACATTTAAATTATTTTTTTTTAAACATAGTAAGTTAAGGTAAATTACAACAAGAATGCAAAGAAAGACTTCTTGTCAATCTTTATAATAATCAAATTGAATACATATTAGGTAATCATCATAACTAAACTGCTTTTTTAAATTAAAAAACACCCTTTAGTTATGAAACATCAGGTGGAGGACCTTCACATTATTGCATTTAATTTATTTTAGGTAATACAAATTATGTTCTCAGAACACAATAGTTTTGGAATATGGGCTTGCTTTCTCTCTGATGATGTATTTGTCTGTGCAGTAAATCCCCCTCCTGCTGCAGCGGCTGTGAGCGCAGAGGAAGCTCTGAAGTACCTGCTGTTCCTGGTGGACGTCAATGACCTGTACGAACACTCTCTGGGAACCTATGACTTTGACCTGGTGCTTATGGTGGCTGAGAAGTCTCAGAAGGTATTCCTTCTAAAATGTTTATTTTTTAATTTCTTGAATTTGTTTAGGACATGTGTTTGTCTGTATACAGGATCCGAAGGAGTATCTGCCTTTCTTAAACACGCTGAAGAAGCTGGAACCCAACTATCAGCGCTACACCATCGACAAACATCTGAAGCGCTACAAGAAGGCCCTGATCAATCTCAGTCAGTGTGGTCAGTACAAGCCTACAATACAATGGATTTAATGGCTCCTCATACGTGCATTAGAAACACAGCACCAATCTTCTCAAACTGCATCATCAGGCAGTAATAATTCACAATAAGATAACACATAAGATAAAGAACATGGTGGGTGTCACATGACTCAGATACAGTCTATTTCTAACCCGTTCTTGTGTTTGCTCAGGAAAAGAACATTTCCCTGAGGTGCTGCAGCTGGTCAAAGAGCAGAAGCTCTACACTGAAGCTCTGAGATTATTTGCTGCTGATAAGACTCACTATAAGGTACATCTACTGTTAAATTAATACTGTAAATACTGCTACCTCTAGCTGTAGCTCTTGAGTCAAAGTGCTGTAGTGCTGTATGGCTGTATGGGGTGTGCTCTATGGCTTTTCTTGTGGTGCACTGGTTTCCTCTGACCTCATGAAAACGTGAGATGGGTCTGGATGAACTACTGTAGTGTTTTGCTCACATGTAGCGTTTCCTTTTATTCATATACTGTAAAGGTGTTAAGCCCATAACACTTTCAGCCCTGTGTTGTCCGCAGGAGCTGACGGTTGCATTCGCAGAGCACCTGGTGGGGCAGCAGCAGATGGAGCAGGCGGGGCTGCTGCTGTGGAGGTGTGGAGAAACTCACTCGGCTCTGCAGAGCTTTGTGAGCTGCTGCAGCTGGAGACAGGCCTTGTGTGTGGCCCAGGTCATCCCTCTGCCCCCAGACCAACTGGCTCTGCTGGCCCGTGACATGGCAGGTGAGACGCAGGGAGGGTGGTGGCTGTTTATTAGATGCTTCCATATTTATATTACAGTATCTTTAACAAACTCTACATTTAAATGGCTTATAAAAAGATTCCCTTGTGTTCCAAATGTTTCAGAAAAGCTGAGTGAACAGCGACGTTACTCTGAGGCTGCTCTCCTGCTGGACCAATATGCCAATGTAAGTCTGTTACAGAAGGCTGAACAATTTGGAAAAAAAAAATCTTCTTTGATTGAATTAGATTAGATTAGCGATTTATGTTTTAATAATAAGCAGTTCAAAGTTCATATTTTAAACACGTTTTTGAATGGACTGACTGAGCAGGTTGTTTTTAACAGGACTGTGAGGAGGCCATCCTGGCTCTGATCACCGGGGCTGTTTGGGATGAGGCTCTGCGATTGGTTTGTGTTTTTGGCTTAATTTTACTTCTATAGACCGTATGGTAGGTCTGGCCTCAGCTGTTCCTGAACATCATATCCTCCTTTATCCTCTGTAGATTCACACACACCAAAGACAGGACATCACAGAGACCAACCTCAAACCTGCTCTGCTAGAAGGTACACAGCTCCTCTCCTCTCATCTTCATCTGAATGCTTCTACATCTTTCGAAAAGCTATTCTGTTTTTAAGTATCTAATTTAAGGAACATTATTGTGTCTTCAGCTTTCAGGGCTCAAACCGTCTTTCTGGAGAGTCAGATATCCACATTCACACGCCACAGGAACAGACTGGCTGTGGTCCGAGAGCAGAAACTCAAGGCCAGGGAGGACATGCTCGGTACAGATCATATGTTATTTTTCATTGTTTTGACTGCTGCATAGAACATCATTTTATAACATCAAAATAAAACCTACAGATTACAAATTTCAGATGTCAGATGTAAATTTGATTAAACTACTCACAATCCCAATTCTTTCTGACAATACTTTTAAAACATCTAAGCTCAAATTCATGAAAAATGAGCTTCCAATTTTGAAACTTTGCATTTAAAACTTGTCAGCTGAAGAAGGCCCGGACTGTGCCGATGCTGAGCTGTACAGTGAAGCCAGCAGCGTCCTGACCGGATCCAAGTATTCCCAGAGCAACTCGCGCATCTCCTCGTAAGACTGTCACTGTTTTTATGCTGTTAAACATCAACGCATTCATGTCTTATCCCTGGTACTATCTACTGTGGTTTACGTAGGAGGTCATCGAAAAACCGAAGGAAAGCAGAACGCAAAAAGCTGAGTTTGAAAGAGGGAAGCCCGATGGAAGACCGGGCTCTGATACATGCGCTCGGGGAGATCATCACCATAGTGGATAAAATGAGAGGTACGGCCGTCTGCTTATTTTCTGTGTTACTGAGGACATCTGGATCTAGGTTGGACTCATGTTGTAGAATTGAACGTCATAATCTCTGATGAAGAGCAGTTGTTGATATATTTTTCAGGAACTGTATGTAGTGTGTGCTTTTAGGGTTTTAATAAGGAAACTACAATCACAATTTAACCTGGATTGGCAGTACTTTAAGATGCATATAAAGAGGACACGTACAGGTTTTTCTTATTCTCAGTGTAGGACATCTAACTGGGTTTCAGCATTCAAAGGAAACCCAAATGAGAGACTAAAGTGAGGCTCATTCTGCTTTCTGATTGGATAATCGTAATTGAGAACCAAAGCGCTAAATTGTAACATACACAATTGAGTTGTCATCTCCAATGTATTTGCAATCAAGAATAAATCTGTTTTAGAATTCTCAGTAAAATATACATTAATCTCGGGACACAGTTATACATATATAACTGTAATATAACTGTAACTATAATTTGATATTTATGGAATTTAACATCAAAATCTTACATATATTAAATATTCAACAATATTCAAACAATAAAATCAAGTTGGGATTGCGTTGGTTTGATTCAAAATGTGCAATCAAATTTAAAGACACAATAAATATATTTGCAGGGAATATAATTGTGATAAAAGTTTTTAAAAAGTTGTGTTTGTAACTATGAATTCCCAGACTCCCAGCGCAGTATACTTATAATATACTTGAATTTTTTACTCTGATTATTTTGTGGGACCAATAGGCAGGCACAGTTAGTAATGTTGTAATAGAATGGTAATACATTAGGAAGCACCACCCACCTCATATTTTTCATTATTTTATATAAGATTTGTATAAGAGACATTTATATTAATGTGCACAAGAACCAGATAAGTGTGGTCATAGATGTGTCTCTTGTCCAGCTTTATCCAGCCAGTGCTACAGTTTTTTTTTACAGTCGACTAGTCACGATTAGTCAGTTAATTACTGCTGCCCTAATGAACTCAAAATACCAAACTCTAATCCACCAGACCAAATGAAATCATGGTAGTTGATGCAGTATTCACTGACCTGTGTCCTGTCTGCTGTGTTTCAGAGGAAGTGCACAGTCTGCTCAAGATGCTGGTTCTGTTTGAGTTTGAGCGGCAGGCCCACAGGCTCCAGGAGCAGTACACGGAGGCTCTGAGTCTGCTGGAGGCCGCTGTGCCCGAGGTGTGGCCTGAGAACACGCTCAACAACTGCACTCCGGTCAGTCCTGATTTTTTCTGTTTATTACACACAACAAGATCTGAATAAGAATAAGACATAAGTTGATTCATTGGTTTTTTTACTACAAAAAATGCCGCAGTAACAAAAATGTCGATGTAGTTTAATCTTGTTATTAAACCTGAATAAAGATGGGATACCAGTGTTCATAATAACAGAAAATGTACTTTGAAACACCTTTTAAAAAGTAAATTGTACACTAAAATATTATATTGTGTTCATGTATTTAAAGTATTGTGCTACTATTTACAATATATACTATATTTAATAGTATTGCTACTGTTTTCTGCACTGTAGCTCACTGGGCCTCAGAGCACGGCCAACAGCATCTCGGCCTCCTTCCAGCAGCAGAGTCCAGCAGCCCCTCCACAAGCCCAGGCACAAGGTCAGATATATAAAGTACATTTCATTGTTGCGTATTATGTATTTTTACCAATAAACTTACCATAGTTGTATTGTTTGTTTTTAGATGCTGAGATTCTGGCACCACCAAAGCTGAGACACAGCATCAAGTGGAAGCTCACTGTTCTAACATAAAATATATCTATTTAATTTAGCTGTTTTTTTTTATCTTTACATGTACATTTTATTATGAAATATTAAAATATGAATTTGAAGTATATAAAAGTGTGTCCTTCTGACTGTTTGCTCTTAATCAGTCTCAGTAAATGACAGTCCTTCTACTGAACAAAACTATCTATTTAACTAGCAACTGTGCTGAAGTAATCGGAATGGTAAAGGTGTATTATTATATGTACTTCAAAAACACAGAAGAGCACTTGCAGCATTACCACTTCACGCTGTCAAAAGCACCCCCACCAAAAGTAAGTAAGAGGGAGTCTAGGTGTGTGTGCACATTATGGTTTAGTCCTGGTCTAGTCCAGCTTTAGCTCCAGGATTAGTCTGTTTGGTCCCCGTGTTGATGCCGTGTTTGTTAATGAAGTGATCAGTTTCGGGACAGGTGGTCTTTCAAACCATTAAGCGGCTTTATGAGCCCCTACAACATTTCTGGATGTTGAAAATACCTAATCCTGATCCAGAGCAGCCGTGGTTAGTCCAGAGCGCCCTGAGCCACAGTCCCAGGTCTGGTCCCCACATGGCCCCAGTGTGTGGAGGTCTGCTGGTCCCAGATTAGACTCTAATTACAGCCTGTGATGGTGGAGTGAGGTACAAACATCCAGCTGCTGGTGCTGCTATTTTCTCCCTTGCCCTGGACCAGAATAGGACTAGGCCTGGTCAGCCGTGACTAATGCAGGCCCTGTGCTGGACAAAGAGCTCACGGGCCCAGGTCCAAATAAAATCCACACAATTTATCCTATATACTGCGTGAACGAGATGGTGCGGTCAGAAAGAATCATCCAGTCTTTAAGGATCTAAATCTGTTGAACTTGAGTTGCCACTGCCTGGGGACATCCTCTAAATGACTGTTGACCATCTGTGAGCTGACCGCAGACTGATGGTGATCTGGGAATAGCAGCATTCAAGTTATACACCAAAAGCTGGATATAAACAGGAAACACTGAGATGTAAACATGTTACCTCCTGCCTCAAACTTCAACACACCGGGATTTCAACTCTTACTTATACCATAGTCCAGTGTTTCTCAAACTGTGGCAAATGTACCTGAGGCTCTGTGGTGTTTCAGTATACTTTTTTTTCTATGTTTTTGTCATACTGTGAGTTTAGGATCACTTTATCCCTGGTTTAGTCTCATTTAGTCTCACCATGTTTATGTCTAATTTGGGTGTTGTGCTGTTGTTGTGTCCTTAGGCAAGACACTTCACCCACATTGCCTGCTATGAAAGTGGAGTGTGCGAGTGTTGGTTTTGTTCAGAGAGGCCGATGGCAAAGATTTGCAGCCCCGCTTCCACCAGTCTGTCCCAGGGCACTTCCTGTAGTGAGTAAGCCTAAAAGTCACAAAATAAAATGATTAGAACATTTGTGTTTCTTGCACCGCTCCTGTGATTCAGCTTTTCTCATTTTTGTGTTTATCCTTTGACAATACCAGATTTTTTACTCTTACTTTCTTGAACCACTACTTTGTACTTCTGCTTAAGTAATATAATTTTAAAGTTTTTAGAAACTCTACCCACTTGTGATTGCGCCAAACCAAATTGTCATCTTTCTGTTGCAAAATACAGTAAATATGGATCACTCCCTGCAACTGCTGCAACTGACCATATTGGAAACCAGACGCTCCATTCGGGACATTCAATGGTCTCCTACAGTGAGCATCTGAGGACAGGACACACACATATGTTTGAGTGTGTCAGGAGGACAAAGGACACTGGAGGGGACATAAGGGGAGACAGTTATGTGATTGACTTGTCCTGCTGCCCATGCATTCAGGAGCCCATGTAAAGAGCTGACTCGTGCCTCCCCTCTCACATCCTCCGGGGGCCGCACAAAAGCAGGGGATGGGGCCCCACAATGGGCCCCTGGTGCTGTTGACATGGGCATTATAGTTACAAAAGGCCCCCGCGTCCAGGGACCCCACACACTTCCTGTCCTCCTCTGCCATGTATGGCGAATCTATGTCGCGCTCTGTCAATATATGTTTCATTTGATATAGTGTTAAGTGAAAGTAAAAGCTCTCGAACCATTAAAGTCTGATGTGACCACGTAGCTGCACAAAATACTACAACAGCATGTGAGTTCATGCAAAAACAACTACAGAAAAGTAGGGAAACGGGTATTTATATGGAAAAAGGTAGATTAAACACACAAATTTTGAGATAATCCACTCCCTAACTTTCTACTGTTGTGCTTTTAATTCTTTATAATTAGGGATGCGTTGATAAAATACTGATATGGGATATGGCAACAATGAAAATTTGGATGGACTGAATATCAGTTTCAAGACATTGCTTCAGTTGATATCCCATTTTGGTCTGTAAATTGGTGTGATAAGACAGTTTACTGGACAATGTTGCCCCCAAACAACTCACAGTATTTTTAAAGCTCTAGTTGCTACAAAATTTATTTGAATTTTTTTTTTACCATAAATTTTCTACCAGACAAATAAAATACATATTATTCTCCGTCTCTGCCCTAGTAGTGGCTGATATCGAAGATTGACAAATATTTAAAGCTGAAGTATCAACAGTAGTATTAGAACAGAAAAAGTTATATCAGTGCATCTGGTTTGGTTTGGTTGACAAAGACCATCCACCAATGAATCGACTAAACCAAAAGGACTACAGACCTACTTGATTTGTAGTTCATCTTCTGATATTATTGCTTTTAATATTCAGATGATAATATTAAAGGTGGTGAAGGGTTTGCTACCTGCTTGTCTCCATAAAGATATCATTGCTTTGCCGGGATGTGTACTGCATAAACCATCTATCTTACATTATTGAATTACACGTTTTTATTCCAAATACCATGAAAAACATTTTACTGTGAGACAGGATCGCCTCTCCACAGATCTGACCTTTAACTTGATCAGGTGACGTCAAATAAGGTAAAGTTATTGGCCTAAAATAAAAATACAAATAAAAATATATATATTATTTTTTTCAATGTTAGGCCCATACTCCATTGAGTTACACAACTGATGGATCTACCAGTCAAATTATATTGTAACTTTAATTAGATATAACACAATTTTAGTCATTTGCACTTGTCTTTACGTTTAGCCCATTACATTATGAACATGTCTTGAAGTATTAATCTTGGCAATGAACCATCTGAAGAGTGGTACTCACGTGACTGACCCCTAGAGGTCCCCGTACCCCTCGTTGGGAATCACATTTCTGCACACTGTCAACCAACTATTCTCATTTATTTTCTCCTATCGTTTAGTTCGCGATAAAGAAGAAAGCAGATATGCCTAAATAAGGACAAATAACATCCAAACGCATCTATACAATAACAGGCAGATTGTGTGCAGCGCCGGGCCCCTGCGCCGGCCTTCCTCCCGCTCCTCTGTGCAACATCTGGCGACAGCCCCTCTCCAGACCTCCAGACCGTGCGCACACTCGCAGCAGACCGAGTCCAGGCTCTTCTGTTCTGGGCTGGTGTTTCCCTTGTGCGCATGTCCGCTCCCCTCAGCAGCCAGAGGAGCGACGGGGCACCCACACTACAGTAACGGGACACCCAGGGCCAGGGGACTGCATCTATGGAGCGGCTCACAACTCACTTTTCTAAGCCTTCTAGTCCACGATGAACTTTTGGATTTCCGTAAGATGTATTTCCAGATAAGCTGCTCCATCCTCCTCGCCGTCTACTGGGTCTGCCAGCCGCTGCGAGCTCAGGGTAGGTCCCCTGGCGCGACATCCAACGCTGCTCAACCGCGATTTCTTTCTAACATAAAGCTCTTTTCAGATTAAAATACACCTTTAGACGTGATTAACACTTGCTTTCCTTGTACTTCTGACTTTTCTCTGCTGAGTAAACGCAATGTCGTTAGCCAAAGTCCCCCAGAAATTGTCCAACTTTACGTGGATAAACCTAAACTAAGTGCGTAAAAGTTGGTTAAGATGTTTGCGTATGGAAGTATTACGTCTATTTCTGATGGAGCTACAAGTAAAAACGTGTGCACGGTGTTTGGAAGAGGAGAAGTGACCATGATCCAGAGTTAGTCCAGGTTTAGGGGAGGCTAGCCGTACTTTCCCGTTACTTTTGGAGAGGCTAGCCTGCTGCTGTAGCGAGGGGACAGGAAACGGCACAGGCTACTGCACGGGACCGGAGCATTCTGCTGCTTTTTCTGCAATAAACCTCGAATGCTAAAGTTTAAAGATTTGTGCATTAGATTTATGGACAGGAGACAAAAGCCTGGAGAGAGGCACGGCGGAGAGAGGGATCCCGGGCGACATGTTCCCTCCGCCCGGCTGCCATAACTGTCAGAAGTGCTGCTGCTTTGTGCAATGAGCCTCATACAATATTGCTCAGAAAATTCAAGGGTTTTTTTCGGCTTTTTTTTCCTTGTTTTTTTGCTTTTTTTTTAATTTATTTTTTAATTTTAATTTTTATTGTTTATCACATCTTCCTTATCAGTGGATGCTGCGTGAAAGGCATTGGCTTCAAAGGATGGACAAACATTTCACATCTAAATTACAATTAACCTAACAGCAAAATGTAACAAGAATTTGGTCAAATTTAGTCCATTAATGTAATTAGAAAATTTTGAAAGATTTTTTTATTTGTTGTTTGTTGATATAAACTGAAACATAGATGGTGGTATCGGATATCGGCACAATACTGAACATTTTTTTGGATCGGATACTGCCTTCCAAATATTGGTTCAGCTGATATCCTGTGAATTGATGTAATATAACTGTTTACTGGTTGGAACAGACTTTTTTAATACAAAGTCATTGTGTCGGTATTTATACAAACGTAGATAACATCTACATAACACATTTGGATCAGTTTTGTCTTATTTTATTTCATTATGTTTTAAGGATATAAATGTTTTCAGTCTCCGCATTGGTATTGGCTGAGATCGGATATCAGCAGATACTTAAAGTCATATCGAAATCAGTACTGGAACTGAAAAAGCTGGATCTGTACATCTCTGCTGGGAACATAACATTACATATGCCAAGTTCTGATAAATTACTTATGCGTAGTTATAGTTAAGTTTAGTTACAATTATAGTATCAATTAGTATCTGATTTTTACTACTACTAATACTGTTGACAGCGCTCTGTTACAAAATGAATTATAATTGTTGTGCTTATTGCAGGCCATTTGAAGATGACGGCAGCACAAAGAAGCAATTTTTTCTTTCTTATTCTTATTCAAATATGATGTTTTTTCTTGGATGTAGAAGAACCAGTATTTCTGTATTTATTCTCATAAGCAACATCTACAAAAAAAAAGCCTGTAAACCTGATCTCTATTAGCCTAGTGACAGGGTCCGTTCCTACAGTAGGCCTATATCTAAACACATACCAGACATTTGAGTAAAACAGACAATGTTGTGACATTATCTGAGACATTGTGTTTTTGTCAGTACTCTCCAGGAACTGTTCTCCAGCCAAAACTGTCATCTGCCCAAAGCATTCCACTCAGAGGGAAGACAAAGAGCCTATTTGTTTTTCTTCAAATCTGCCAGTTATTGTGAGGAAAATGTAATTAAAATGTATTCAATTTGGTGAGAGAGCCTCTTTGAGCTTTTGCTGACATTTTTATGTTTGTATTTTTCATTATAATAGGAATTTGATTGATGTAGTTGTGTATGATACCACGTGATGGTTGTAGTAACTTTGTGGCCTTTGCGTTGTGATTTCTGACAGCTGGCAGCTTCTTCTCCAGGTTTAGTGATTATTTAATTTAGACTCAAGTAAATTTTAAACATCTTTCTGTGCTGTGCTGTTTTCGTAGTTTACCTGGTTTAGCCCTAGATAGTTGTTATTCAAATGGCAGATCTTGTGGTACATTAAGTTTCATCTTTAAGGTTTCATGAGGTGAAAGGTTGAGAACCATTTGTCCTACAGTATTGCAGTATTGGCTCCTTTATATGCTTTATAATATATCCTTTATATATTGAACCTACATACGTGTTGTTTGCCACCTGCCGTCATATTGGTCGTAAATGTTAATGCAAACAAATGTAAACTGCAAGGAAACACGCTTTAACTTCCCACATAACAGTATCAGGGTTTATATTACACTATTTCCTTATCTGTAATGATGTTGTTTCCTCATCACAAACATACCTGGAGTTGTGTTTTGTTCCATTTGCACACGTTTGACACACAAATCCTGCTTATTTAGTTCTTCTCTCAAACAGAAAACACTTTGTGATGTCATGTGGTAAACTCCACTGCGGTTTTAAACTCCATCCACTTTCACTAGAATCATTTGGATAAGGTAAAAAAGGAAAACACGACACAATTTTAAGGAAGTTTTTGCACAATGTCTTCTCTGTGTTAGGGTGATAACTCTCTCTGCCCATTAAAGTCTGTGAAAACCCGCATATAAACCTCATAGAGTCATGATGCCCATTGCCCCAATATCCATATCGACACCTTCCTAAAATAATCGCATAAGTCATTTTTTCAGGTTTTTCAGGAAACACAAAAAACTCCCCCCAAAATTGAAATTATGGCAAAGTAAACTTAGGCAAAAAGTGACTTAGGCATTAATCTGCACTGACTTGCATGAGGTTAGCTGGCAAAAAAAAGTTTTATTGAGAAATGTTCTGTGAAATGTAGAGAAGAATGCATTTCAATCAAAGAGCATTTCTCACTGTATAAATCTGTAAAAGCTTTATACTCTTTGATATGTCATCAGATATTCTGTTCTATCATCACTTATGAAGCCTGTTGTTTGCACTGAGCATCAGGCCTCTGCTCTGTCTCCCAGTGCAGACTCTCTGAGAGCTACAGCGGGAGTCTTTAGAGATGCTAATGAAGCTGCAAGCTGGTGTCACCACAACAAAAGTGCTGTGTATTGGACTTGTAAGACAACTGGGCTTCAATTAGCTCTCACTTGCTAATTGACTAAACTAACATTAGCCATTTTGTTGTCTTAGGACTGTGTTGAATAAGCCATTTGGCCCCGGTCTGTTATCTGGAGGCTGGGGCTCAGATGCTGGAGGCCTTTGAAGTCACACCACATGGAGGCAGCATGTCCGTGTGTGAGGATTGCCGTAGATGGTCGTTTTTCTTCTAGTGCCACGTTGACCTGGGACTTGAAAGAACAGAACCCGCTCTCAGATCTCCTTTTGGGCCACACATTTGCTCTGGATCCTCTGGCAGTACAAGTTGCGGAGCTGTGTATAAAAACATATGTCGAGAGGATAGGCAGGCAGAGTAACTGTTTGGATCGACTAGGGCTCTATCTTAAGGTCCTATAGTGTCTTTAGCCGTGTTATAATGATGTTACTTCATCAAAAACATACCCGGTGTTATGTTTTGTTTCATTCACACGTGTTTGAATAATCCTTTATTATTAATCTCTCTACATTTCCAGAAATGAAAATGCTCTGTTCAACCTTGTGACATCATGAAGAGGTAGTTTTCAAGTCAACAGCCACCGTTTACCTTTCATTCAGCAGATATTGGCCATTCCATGGTTGAAATCATGCAAATGATTCTATTGATCGTGTGAATGGAGTTTAAAAACACAGTGGAGCACGTCCTACATTAGCACATGACCTTACTGTTTCCTGTTTGAGAGAAGAACTCAGCCTAAATATACCAGGTCTGTGTGTTGAACATGTGTGAATGAAATTAAACAAACACTCCAACTCTGTTTGTGATGAGGGAACATTACAACATAGATCAGAAAACAGTGTAATATGGCACTTGAATGGTTTTAAATAGCAAACCACAAAGGAGGTGATTCTTTGCTCCTTATTTCATCAGGTTTACAGTGCACTATGTAAGTACTCTGGTGGAAAAGTTTACCACCTGCTTGTCTCCATGGTGGTACGCATAAAAGTATTGCAGTAAACTCATCTGTCCTCTAGAAGTAACCTGTTACAGGTCAGATCTGTGGAGACCTCTGACAGTAAGCATGCCAGGATGTATTTATGGTATTCTTTTAGCAACAAAAAAAGTAATAATGGAATAAATACAAGATGTATTTATTAGTATTATTATAAGGAATTACACAGATATAAGACCACATGGGAGTAGAAAAGAAAGTAATAAGATTTAATGTTGAAAATTACATTCTCTTGTCTTAAGAAAGAGGTTTTTTTTTTTCTTCATTAGCATCATGGTGTAATAATCAGTATTGAGTCATTTACTAAATTGAGACTATGAAACATTTCAGGCAAAGCAGTAACACATTTATGGGGACAAGCAGGTGACAAATCCTCCATTAGAAAAGTTACATAGTGCACCTTTAAGCATCTTTCCAAACTTGTTTGACCTTAGCAACCAGTGCCAACCACTTTATCAGCATCTGTCAGGATTCCATGCATTTTTCTCTCTGGCAGGTTGAGTTTCTTGTTGTTTTTTTGCTTTTGTGCTTGCCTTTCATGTTGCCATTGGGCTGTGATGGCTGGGCCGTGAGAGAATGCATCTGGATCCAGTTAGATTCCTCAAAGCGTTTTGGGGGGAGGAGTGCCGAGGCAGCGTGTCCACGGCCTGTCCACAAACCTAATTATAGTTTGGTCAACACTAGATTAAAGTGTGGCCAAGAAAGCGGGCTTTCCTGGCAATTCCCGGTCATCACCAATACACCAAACTGTGCGTGAGGGGGCTGAATATAGGACTAAGCAACAATAGGGAATCTGAAATAGCTCTGCTTGGGTCATTGTGGATTGGCTTGACAGAATAGTAAAGGAAAACAAGACTTTTGGCAAATTAGAAGTGACAAACAGTGGGAGATACTTTGATGCTGTTTAAATATATATGTAGACTCTCCATTATCTGTATTTCTTTCCTTAAACTGACAGTGGCTCAGTGGTTAGAGCACATGTCCACCAACATGAAGATTTGATTCTTGTCCAGCCAGAACCACACACTTTGAAAAACTTAACAAAGATAAGTGGATCTGAGGCCATATCCTGTCTCCCTGATTTCAGAGGGTGTGATTCACTAACCAACGAGACTAACTGATCAGAATCAGTTCACCTCAAAAACAAGCATGGCTGCTTATACATGAAAATGTAGAGAAAACTGCATAAAGGACTGAGAAACAGTGTGAACTTTTACGGAGTTATCAACTGAAGAGTCAAATTATGATTTATTTCAGGTAAAATAAGTTACGTATTTTGTTCCGAATGTTGATTTTCGTCACATTTGAAGGACACGTGCTTCTAAGATTATATTGTCAGCTTGAACTGAGGTTTGTTTGTGCTCTTAGGTCTGGTCCCATACCCCTCTGGATTTGAACAGAATGTAGAAGGGACTGGCTGGTCAGCTGAGGTCGATTCCCACTTAGACCAAGTTCTGTGTCCTTAGGCACGGCACTTCCCCCACAGCCTCGCTTCAGTCAGTCTACCCCAGGGCAGCTGTGGCTGCAATGACTTATAACTATAGTGTGTATATTGTTTTTATTAGTAGATCACCACATAACTAATATTAAATATGTAATGTAACCGTTTTTTCTATATGTAACTGTATTGTAGAACAATACATTATAAGACATTCTGGGCCAACAACAATGAACTATATATTTTTGCTGCATTCATTTATGGGCTTAAACCTGGGCTGGATCTGATCCCATGCTGCCACCTGTTTTTTTAATTTTGCGACATGACCACACTACTCACAAGCTTTTGCCTATTCACAGACCCAGGGCAAATTTTCACAAACTTTTTTTTCACAAACAACAACACTTGTAGTATCTGAACAGTACTTCATAAATCCTGTACGACTCCCTCAGACACATTCACCCCTCAGACGAGAGGACAGTCTCCCTCACCACCACACCACATGTCTGAAATGAATGTGCACATAATGTGATAGGAGTTCATAGATCCAGTTATCTTGTGGTTACCTCATTCTTGTGTAATTGAGTTGTATGGTCTGCAGCTGGCTCTGGGTTCAGCCATTAAGCTCATATCATTTGGCCATTACTGGTGTTAAACTAGAGGTGAGGCACAGTTTGGGTGATGAATGATGTTGGGTGAGTCACTATATTACATGTGTAGAGAATGCAGAGTGTCCTAAACCACCATATTTAAGAGGTCAAAGAATGAATAGGTACTGAGACGTTCAGGGGCGTCTAGTCATTTGGAACTTTGCAGCTCTAATTGACAATAAAATGGCTATCATACATATAATTACACTTTGGCAGACAAAAATCAGCGGCATTTCATTTATCTTGAGCATTTGCATTTCAGGCACGCCAGGAACTGAGTTACTCACAAGTGATTTGCTAGTCACCTCACAAATAAATAAATAAATAAATGGAGCTAGTAGGAGACCAAAACAAAACAGCATAGTCTGTGATGGAGGGGCCATATACCCAGTGCAGTTGAATGCTTTGCCTAACCTGTGATCGGACTGCGTTTACATGCTGAGTATGAATCAGCTTCTTCAGATGTACTAACGGGATCTGGAAGGACTGAATCAGGATAACTCAAGTTTATTATTGAGTATTTTAAGCATTTTAAATCAGTTTAAATTGGACTTGGACAGTTTTCGTTGTGCATATGTTGTAAATGCACTGAAACTGCATTAATTACACCATCTTTACTGAGAGGACCCATGTATAAAATTTCAGATCTCAATACAAATTCTGTCAAATACCCAGCATTACTAAGCGCTATAACTAAAACTTCAAAAGGATCAATTCATTAAAATATTATCTATAGTTGCCAGAATACTGTCAACATTGGAGAGGAATGGTGTAAGTGGATAGCCTTGGTGCACTGATAAGAAAACAGACGTGGGCTCATGTTATTTATTCTTACAGATTAAGAGGACTGTGGTGGAATTTAAAACAAGCTTTTCTCTGGCTGTCACAGACAGTCTCTCCTCAGATTATTCAGATTAATTGGACTGCACATTATTACTTTGCAAAGGCTGCAATTATTTAGGTCATCCTCAAAAAAGAAAACATATAAAGAAACATCTTATTGGGCTGAACAATATGGAAATAGGATCTAATTGTGTTTTTTCTATAACCATTACACTTGCAGTTAGATTTGCGATTTATGTTTTTATTTCACACTGACAAAAAGGCTGAAATATAAACTAACAAACTAATACAAGAATCAGATTTCAATACAGCAGCTCTAGTACCTGTACTTTAGTTCATTTTGGCTCATATTTCAGTCTTCTCTCAGATGTTCTGCTTCTGAAGTTGTTAAAATGTCAACAGAATCCTACTTTTTAAACATATACTACCGGCCAAAAGTTTGGGTACATCTTCAGTGTTTCTTTTCTATATGTTTACTACATTATACATTTGAGATACATACAGAAGACATCAAATATATTAAGTAAGATGTATGGAATTATTAGAGGTATTTCACTTTTTTCTTTACTAAATAAGTCCATGTATCTGACGAGTAGTAGTAAGTCTGCCTTAAGAGACAACATTGCATTTCCCTGACCAGCTGTGTGCCCCTAAGGCCAGCGTTGGGTGTTAGAATGGGCCCTTGTTGTGTGGGGGCCGGGCCCTCACAGCAGGCCTTGTCCTGACACTGCTTCTGCGGCTGGAGCCATCTTTAATGCCCATTATTAATCAATGCACAGGAAATCACCTCTGACTGCAGCCATTAGCCCCCCCGCGGCCCCTGTGGCCCCGTGGCCCCTGAGCTGATATGCTTCTGTGGAATGCAGGACAAGAACAACACTGCAACTCTGTGTATTTTATAATGCCTTTTATTTTTACCATTTTTATTGTTACATGGTGATGTTTTAGAGAGGAATGAAACTGATCAATCCCTTTGACTCTCTCCAATGAGGTACACATGTTAGTGATGATGTATGTACAGTGAAATGGCTGTGTGAGTGCGTATGTGCATGTAAGGGTTGCGGCCTCTGACCTCTGACCTCACACGTATCTCGTATCCATAGAAACGAGGTTCTGGTTCACAGCTGTGGAAGCACAACCTCCCCAGCCCAGATGTGAACGAAACCAAACCAGGACTGAACTATATCTGGGTTTACACATTCCAATGTATTTATGCTAATTGTTGGCCACTTTTACATCAACATTTTTTATCTTCTTCAGATTATGCATTTTAGAGGAATGTAATGAAGCTTTTCTTTATTCCAGTAGCAATTTATTTTTGAAAAACATGATTCAGTTTTAGATTAAAATTTTAAGCATTTTTGAGAAAAGAATCACATGCTTTTCATAACATGTTTGCATATAAAGTTGACACAAAATCTAGATCCTAATCAATACTAGATTTGGTATCAAGTCATTTCAGTAGGTATGACCACTGGAAAAAAGAAAAATAAAAGTGGACCATTCCCGAAAATCTTTAGAATTCTTTTATATTGTGTTGAAAATTCCGTTCTAAATCTATTGTCATAACTTCAGTATCAGTATTGTTCCTCACTTACCTTGCGTATTCAGAGCATCCTAATTATTCACCATGAGATTAAAAGAACTCACAGGCCAGAGTGGAATTCTGCTGTCATGGTCATGCTAGCAACAACTTAACAAGCATGTTAACTGTGCACTTCCTGATTCTCTGACACAAGGTGCTTTATAATTAGAAGCAGAGTTAATAGACTTTTTCTGAGTTGAAAAAGAAAATACAAGGCCATGACAAGAATATTGGTACAGAGGTTGAAAATACCCAATCCTAACGTATTTTTTGCAGCACCACAGCATATGATTTATTGAATAGTTAACATATCCATCCCTCATTGTAGATAATAACTACAGTATTTATTTTTGGTATAAAAAGAAGAGCTTTTGGTTTTAACATGCTTTAGGGTTCTTGTGTGAGTAGTGTGTTTTATAAAGTTGTCTCCAGTCCGTTGTGCACAATTACCCATGACAAGAATATTGGTACAGAGGTTGAAAATACCCAATCCTAACGTATTTTTTGCAGCACCACAGCATATGATTTATTGAATAGTTAACATATCCATCCCTCATTGTAGATAATAACTACAGTATTTGTGTGAGTAGTGTGTTTCATTTATTTATTTTCCAGTCCGTTGTGCACAATTATAAATACTTTTTCTGTGTACATGAGGGAGGCGGGGTCTTCCTGAGTGTGGGCAAATGGGCGGTGCCAGCTCAGGGGCCGTGTGGAATGGGGCCAGGGCTCATTAGCAGCCTCTCGGGGCCCCTCCTGTACGGGCCCCTCCTCTGGGACAGATTATGCCACATGCTTTTGTTGGTAGTGTACCTCTTATTGAGCTGACCCACATGAGTTCAGCCAGGACACTGCGCCTCTGTGGTGCGGTCAACTCGCTCTGCTGACGTGTAGATAATGTTTAAGATAAAGTTTATAGATAAAAAACAGTCCTTTCTCTTAACATATGATTACATACTATACTATTGCTATGCTAGTCCATTACCTGCCATTAAAATATGTAATATTTCTGGTGTGTGCTACCTGCTTATCTCATGAAGTTATTATATGTATTGCTTTTCCTGGTATGTTCCACAGTATGACATTAAACATATCAATCTGGAAACTTTTTTTGCCCGAAAATTTCTTGAAAACTTGTACACTTGGTATGAGTGGGCACGCCTCTCCATAGATCTTACCTGTAACTTGACCCTGTGACATTACTTGCTTGTCTCAGTCATAAAGTCATACTGTGGAACATTCCAGGCATATCAATAACATTTCTTCAGTGACAAGCGGGTCACAGAAGTGTTACACAGTGAGCCTTTATTCTCAACTATACAGAAAGTTGGTTCTAAAAAGGCAAATGATTTGACAGTATTTCTGGGTCAGATTTTTCAACATGTCTTCTTGTTTTCAGATCCATTGTGCTGTAACCATGCCCTTGAATACTCCTCCTGTAAAGACGCTTGTGATCAGGTACGTAACCCTGCTCTCTCTCCTCAACATCACTCATGCTCCTACAGTTCACAACATTTTGGGTTCAGCTTGGAACCCTCTGATGACTCCAGGTCTGTTTAAGAAAGTAGACCTGAAATGAGGGTTTACTAAATGACCACATGTGCCAGTTAAAGGCATGAGCAGGTTATAATCAGCACAGTCTGTCCCACCCTCTAAATGAAGGCTCTGGAAGTCACTAATAATACATTATCTGACAACATTACTAGAGTTGGAAGGTTTGGAAAGGTCTGGAAAGTATGCCTTATATGTTTTTAAGAGAAGATTTGACTAACCCAAATACTGATTTCTAGTGATTATATAATATTTTCTGTGTTTTTCATCACATATCTTCATTATTCAGTACTCAGAGTGCTAACTTGTAGTGTGTTTGCAGCTTGCCACCATAAAGAGTGAGTCCCGTCTGAAGCACCTGCTGCAGAGGCTGCCCAGCTACTGCCCTGAGTCCATGGTGAGTGCACACATCACGTGTCCTCATCCCTGCTTTAAGACATGATGTAATAGTGATTTAGAGCTCGGGGTCTGTTGTCCTCTTCTTGATGTATTTTCTGTGAAAATTCACAGAGTTGCATTAACTACTGATGTTGAATATTGTCATAATACATTTTTTATAGATCTATCCTTTTATAGACCCATCCTTGAGCTGACAGTCTGGAACTCCTCTTGCCTTGTTCCCACGACATTTGTGTGTTCTCATGAGAAACCATCCTATACAGCTTCAGTTGTTAAATTATTATATGATTAATTTTACAAAAACAGTTATTACAAAATAGTATTCTGAATACTTATTATTGGTATATATATTTAGCAGAAATATGGACTTTTGATCAATGGGAAATGGGATCACCGGGATTATGCAAGTTTTTCTAATCGCTTTCAGTGATAGATATCCTAAGGACAATTATGTGTAGAACTGGACTCAATAGTGCTACACAAATATCACACTGGCTTCTGCCAGGCTAAAACCCATGGATCCATAGAGATAGATTTCTTCAGAGTCCTGTGCTTGCCCTGCTGTGGTGTATATGAATACGTATCTGACTTCCATTAGCCACGGAGCAGGCGGAGCTGGTGTGGTGGGACCAGGTGCCACTTTATTCTGTAACCACCAAACCACTTCCTCTGCCCCTAATGAGAGAGCTTCTATCAGAGCCACAACAGGAAATGAGCGCCCCCCTCACCACACAGCACACAGGGAGTGCATGGGCACAGAGTTTAGCTAAGCTCCATATCTTCTCTGCCCTGGGTTCACTCACAGCTAGACCAAAACAAACCCACTATTTACTTTCCCAGTGCAGTTACATAACAGCTGGGGTTCAAAAATAGCTATATTATTTACATTTAGTATGATAGGTTTAAATGACAATTTTTGTTTTCTGTGCAGACCGAACTGTGGACTTGTGTCAACTCAACACTACCAGGTACAAATGTGTCTTTTTTTTTACTGGTCTCTTACTCTCCACTTACATTTATAGTAACAATTTATACATGCAAGTACTGTGTCCTATTTCAAGTTAACAATATCTTGGATATTGGTGAATAGTTATATCCTCATATCAACATAAACCCACTTTTAAAATCTTTTGATTTGCTCCAGTTAATTCTGCACCATGATAGAAAGAAGTTTTATTGTACTGTGAAAATGTATTCAGAATGTGCTTTCTGCAGGAGTGTCCAGGAAGTCTGAAGGCTGGGTGGGGTTAGGCTGCTGTGAGCTGGCCATCTCTGCTGAGTGTAGACGCAAGTGTGAACAGGTGAGTCCTCCTGTGTACCTATACTATTATATAACTCTATATGCCATTCTGTGTACATCACTCTCCCCTGTGCTCCTGGGCAGGCTTCATCCAAGAGTGACATAACTAAAGTCTGCAAAAAGGTCACTGAGGTATGCACACTCAACTACACTTATTTTTCACTATACAATTTTTTATGTGTTTTAATTTGTGGTTTATATATATTTTCTCCTTTCAGAAACCACTGTACGGCTGCATTACCAAAAATGAAAGTATGTTGTCACTCCTCTTAACTAAAACATGGTTAGAGTAAATCTAACCATTGTAAGAATGATTTTTTGTTTATGACCAATAAAAATCTCTCTTAAATAAAAATCTTAAATAAATGTGAGATAGATCAATTTAATGGCATAGTGGGGAACATTCCTTGCATGGAGACAAGCAAGTGACGAACCAGAAAACTACATATTGCAAATTTTGATATTCATCTTGGTTAATCTTTGCTGATGGAGTTTCAATTTGTTCAGTTTGCTTCTTTAAAGTAAAAAGTGACCTGTTACATTCAGGCACACACACATTGGCGGGGGCGATCTTTGAGTTAAAAATGTCTTGTTCAAGGACACAGCAGCAGTGTGTGCATTGGCAATGGTTGATCTGGCCACCCTCTTAATTGTTGGATCTGAATTAAGATTTACATTGTTCTGAATTGATGTACATTTGGTATTCACTCATAGCTAGGACATATAGTTTTGCTGATTTTTGTGCTGTGATGGGTGCAGTTGGTTCCACGTGCTGCAGTTACGCAGGTCGCCACACCATCTGTCGTGAATACTGCCAGGCCATCTTCAGGACGGACTCCACCCTGACCGCATCTCAGATCAACGCCGTGAAGGACTACTGCCAGAGCCACAGCAGCCAGCTCCTCAACTGTGTCAACAATTTCACCAAGTCCTACCCGATCCGCAGCCCCCTGGACAGTGAGCGCTGCACCACACACACAACAACACATCAACCATTTGGCTACATTTCAAGCATAGCCCCAGCCAATCCACTCTTTATGGCTTTAAATTTAACCCTGTAATTGTATTTATTTTCACTGCATTCAATTTTACCGCAGTGTTTTCATTACCACAGTTATTTCATTTAGTGAAGCCTTTTTTTAAAGGTTTGTGGGGTCATTTTATTTCATAACTTGACTTATTAAAGTCAAGTTAATAAGTCAAGTTATGAAATAACAAATAAGATATTGAAATTGCCACATCTAATATGTCAACATAATTGTTCATTTAGTGAAGCCTATTTTGCCAAGATTGTTGCATCACGGGTCAAATTTTTTATTTCTACACAATTTTAAGGTCCATAAACCATCACTGGACGCATTTGCGTTTCCTAACTGACTGGTTCACTCTTCTGTTGCTGACAGCAGGGAGCCCCAATCCCAAGATGCCTCATTATAAAGTGTTTTTTAAATGCACATTATTCAGAGTAATATATGACTAGATGGTTGTATATATGGCATTTCTTGTATTAGATATTAATATTTTAAAATTCTGAAAAATATTAACAAAATAAAATTGCCCCATCACCATATTCTCCATTTTGAACTCCTCTCTTCCTCCCTCCAGGCCTGTACTGCTGTGATCGAGCCGAGCAGAGCCACTGTCAGGTGGCGTGTCGGCGAATCCTTCGCACCATGAACACAGAGCATGAGATCATGGAGGGTCTCATCGAAGAGTGTGGCTCCC
>JACN01113433.1:0-14810 GCA_000787155.1 Scartelaos histophorus | reverse complement strand
ATAATAAATATAATAATATAATAAAAAAATAATAAAACATATATTATAACATTTGAATTGGAAAAAACTCAAAATTCTGCCTAAGAGGAAGTTTTAACCTCTAAATACAAACTACAAGTATATGTGTATTTTATTGTATATACTTACCAGTGCTTGTTGCCATAATTAACAATTAAAAATATTAGCATTAGAATTTGAATTGGAAAAATGGAAAATGTTGCAAACAGGAAAATCTAACATTTTAGCATTTTCTTGTTTGTACTTACTGCTGCTTGTTGTAATTTAAAATATTATAGCATTTGATTTAGGAAAAAGTTCTCAAAATTCTGCATAACAGAAAGTTCTATTCTGAATAAGAACTAAGTAGATATGGATTTTATTGTCTGTACTCACCACTGCCTTTGTCCATGTGTCCAGGTGAAACTGCCCTTCCCCGTGGACCAGATCACAAACCTGCCGCGGAACGACTTTCAGATCCTGATCAAGATGCACAAACTGACCTCAGAGCAGCTCGAGTTCATCCACGACATTCGCCGCCGCAGCAAGAACCGCATCGCCGCCCAGCGCTGTCGAAAGAGGAAACTCGACTGTATTCAGAACCTGGAGTGCGAGATACGGAAACTGGTATGACCCAAACCCCGTCACTGTAATGGGGCGATAATTAATGTGTATTTTTGATTCAATGTGCCATGCTGTCGCTCTCTGATTGCAGCAAAAAAGAGCAAAAATACATTAAAAATACATTTAAAAAGTCCACAAATTTCTCATGTGGCAGTTCAGATACAGTGTGTTGCATCTGCTGTTGTTCTTTACATCACCACTAGAGGGCTGACTTGTGTCTTTTTGGAAATTATTGTCACTTTTTACATAAGAAAAAAATTAATTATTGTCAGTGTCCATATTAATAAATTAAATATTGTCAGATTTTACTGCATTATGATTCTAAACACATAACCGGACACGCACGGACTGAAAAACTTATGAATTAACGTCACCATATTGTACTACGAATATGTATAATAATAATGATGCCATACTATGCTAATTCTAATAATGATAAATTTTATTTATAACAGACATAAAAACACCACTAGCCTCTCCCAGTCAGACACACACCATATTTGTACTAAGCAAGTCTTGCCCAAGGACACAACGAGAGCCACAGCTGCCCCTCTAAAGCACCTATAGTTCCTGCGGCGGCGTCCCATCCAAAGTATTAACCAGGCCCAACATTCTCGAGGTAGACTGTATATAAATGGACAAAGCTAAAGCGTTTACTGCTGCGTTTCCAAATAGGAAGTAAGCATGGAGGCACTTCCAGTTCCATCGACTCTGGCTCCAGTTGACTTTACATTGAAAAATTGTCCCCTTCTCTTTGTAACTCCTGCAGGAAGCCTCATCATTTTGGTCTTAAAATGTTTGTATTAACCTGCTCTACATGATCCTGGTGTTTTTATGATTATTTTGTAGGTTAATTCATTCTTAATACGCAACTCTATAACTGCTAGCTTCATTTGACTGGAGTTGAAAACTATGAGCTACCTTAGGTCACAGATAGGACGGTCTGTGGTTCAAAAGTGCTGCCTGCCTCCATGTTTCTTACCTTTTGTTTCTGGTTTTTGTTGCAGGTTTGTGAGAAGGAGAAGCTACTGAGCGAGCGAAACCAGCTGAAGGTGTGCATGTCGGAGCTGTGGCAGAACCTGTCCTTCCTCTCTCAGCAGGTGTGCAGAGACGTCCAGCCTCCGCCTGTGTCCGCCAGCATCGACCTCACCTCCACGCCGCCATCGCCCTCCTCCTCCTCCCCACCCCGGGGCTCTCCTCTGAGGCCCGGCACTCCCGCAGACATGGGCGAAGGGGAGCGCGACGGGGTGGACGTGTCCCGAGACTGCCCCCTGGTGCTGGGGTCCACCGAGGAAGTATGTAGCCCCACTGTCACCGTGGATTTCTGCCAGGAGATGACTGAGAAATGCACAACAGAAGAACAGCAGCAGAGGCAGGGCTGCACCTAAAGTTTGGGCCGGTCCAGGGTCTGAACATACCTTGATATCTGATGTATTTTGTCTTTTTGTAACGTTGTCTCAGCAATACTGTTGAACAGGTATTTTTGCATCGCGATCTAACAAATGCACTGGCAGCTTCTCTCTTTCTCTCTGTCTCACTCTCCTCTTCCTGTCAGCGTCCCTCCCAGTGCATCATGGGAGGTTAAACTCAGGAAATGCTCCGAATGTTCAGTAATTTCTCATGTACATGCTTTTTGCTTCACTGTCCAGTCCTGACTTGGATATTACATTTTGAAATACAATTTATCATTTATATCATTAAAAGATTGATGAGATTATAAACTCAATGTTGTTAGCTTAGCTTCTAAGAATAAAGCACACGACAATAAGCTGGATTCTTCTATTTCTGAATATTGATGCAAAAAAAGTTAATTTTTACTGAGGAACATGTGTAGGCTGATCATTTTACAGGCCCTTTACAGTCGCTGTAAGCTATGCCATGTTAGTTTGGTTGGTAAAGTAAGACTTTTACTTCCAGAGACACAGCACATGTGTAATAAGCTCTGACCAACTTAAAAGGGCATTATCATGTCAAAGAGGGAGGCGAACAGGCTGAGCTAAGCTAACAACTACTAACTGACTTTTGTGCAATTTTCCATATGCAAAGCTTCTTTCCTCTAGTACAGCTGCGTCTGTTAGTGGTGTTTGAGTGGAACAGGACAGTGAAGTGAAATCCTACCAAAGGTGTGTATTTGTAAACTGCTACATTTGGTCAAATGTCTCATTATGCAAAGCTTGTTTTGTCAAATGTTCACATTTCTATTTTCTCGTAGACAAAGGATATAACGTTTTTTCTGCCTTTTTCAAATCTGTGCAAAGAGACAGAATCACATAAGGCTGAAGCACCGCGCAGCGCCTCCAAGAGGCCACGTGAAGCATTGATTGAACATGAACGTGAGGTGACACTGGCACTTAACCGATCCCAGAGAATCACTCAGATGTGCAGGTTCGAAGGTCATGCTGGTGTTTTCTGTTTCGTTTTCTGAAGCAATGTGACATGTAGATATGTTTAAAATACATAAAGTGAACTGTTTTTGTTGTTATTGTGAAATAGCAAGTACAATCATTTCTAAGAATTGTAATAAACAGGCTGACAAAGGCCTCCAAAGGTAAACATTGTAGTTTAAAACTTGAAATGTGAAATAAGATGAAACCCAAACAGAAACACCAGTATGCTCCTTTAGACACTACCTTAAATGAAACGCTTATTTATTGTGCTATATGTAATATGAATAGTGTTGTACTTATGTATGCAATGTCATTTTACTGTACACAGCAGCACTAAATACCCTGAGGTTCAGCGTGTGAGTGTAAAACACATCTGTTTTCAACAATTGGCACAAAACGTGTAAAAACATGTAAAATAAGGAGCCTGTACACTTAATAGTGAACGCTATGAAGTCCACTGCTCCAAACACAACACAATGGCACATTATTGATTTAGGGAGATGCCAAATTCATCTGCTGTTGAAAAGTCGATGAGGAAGCACGTGGCAGCGCTGAGTGCAGCGGCTCTGCACACGGCACTCACAGCAGCATCTGAATAATGGCCTGTCGACAGTATTAGGACAAATTCACTTTTAGTTGATTTATCTAGAGCTAAAAACCTAATGTGTTGGTGTTCAACATTAAAACAAAAGTTACAATCAAAAATCTGTGATGTAAAAAGTGAATTGATCCAATAAGCCAAGCTAAACTCTTATTCGAATGTACGTCTTAACAGATACTTTGAATGGTTATATCTCCGTAATGTGAACTTATTGCTAACTTATTTATTTGGTTGTATGTGGAAAGGGGAAGGGGCGGGCTGTAGAGGAAAAAGCATAGATGTACATTGTAGGTCGGTATCGGACTGATAGGACTGATCTCTGGTAATAGATGTAATTTTGATTGTTTATAATTTGTCTTTATTTACATGTCACTTAAGTTGTTCTATTTTAACTCAAAGGGTGTATGTTTACAATTTTGTGCATTTCTCGTTGTTATTTTTTTGTTTTGTAAAAATATAAGAAGTCCTTGCAAATTAGGTTGTAGAAAAATCTGCTAAATTATTTTTTAGTGTAAGTTAAAATTGTTGACTTTTTGAGCATCTGACAAGTGCAGCTACAAGTTGTTGCCTTAGAGGTTACAGAGGCCAAACTACTATATTCAGTAAGGGAACAAGGAACTGTCAAGCAAAAACTGTCTCAAAATACAAAATGTGGCCCCCCAAAACGGGACATTAGCAAGAGACGTCACGTTAGGACTTGTGAAGTTTACAATGAACCAGATCCTTGGACCAACTCTGCTTTGGTTTTTTTCCACGCTCTTAATCTTAATGAAGGAAAGTATTTTTTTTGTAAAATGGCACGATTTTGTTGCCATGCACTTAAAATATAATAATCCTGATTGTTTTTTCTTTTAAAAATTGATAGTTTTTCTAGTTTTAGATGCATATTGTTTATAAAAAATTATTAAAGGTCCCATATGACGCTATTTTCTGTGTTATAATGTTGTTTCCTCATCACAAACAGAGTTGTGTTTTGTTTCATTCCCACATGTTTAACACAAAAACTCTGCATATATAAGTTCTTTTTTCAAACAGAAAACATTTTGCTGCACCTTGTGATGTCATAAATAATACAGGAAGTGCCCCTCTGTGCTTTTAAACTCTATACTAGAATCTTTTGCATAATTTTTCGCCCTGGAATTACCAAAGTTTGCTCATCAAAAGTGGAAAAAGGAGCTGTTAACGTGACGCTTCATGACATCACAAGGTAGAACGGAGCATTTTAAGATTTGGACAGGCTAATTATATGTGTAAATGGACATAAACGCAACCCCTGGTGTGTTTTTGTAGAGGTAGCAGCATTCTAACGCGACTTTAAGCTCACAAGAGTCAATTCTGTGTAATATAGGACCTTTAAATATGTATCAGCTTACAAATCCAAAATTATTCTGGATCTATTGCAAGATGAAACCTAGATTTGACTTTTACTGATAGCACTTACATCAAATTAGTTTTTTAAAAAGTCCTTCTTGCTTTGCCATCACAGTGCAGTTTGCTCGTGAAAGCAAGTAAAAATAACTCAAAAAACACCTACAAATCATAGTTGTACGTGTCAAAAAGCAGTCAGGACTATTCAGCATCACAGTATAATAGGGTCATTTCTTTCCGAGCTCTATAACTGGACTTCACTCAGGCCAAAACATATTGAAATGATTGTTTTTATGAAGGACTTTTGGATCCCATGCCTTGACACTACATAGGAAGTACCTTAATAGTTCACGTTTACAGTGGGGAGCAGTTGGGGGGCCACTTCCATTGATCCTGCTACAGATTGTGATTTCAGGGTTCTTTTAAAAACCTTGGTTGAACGGACTCTTCTCAAACACTTATCTACCTGGATTCAGCATACCTCTTTGTATGAATAGACCTGTACCATAGACATGTAGAAACTTTATGTGGCATCATTTCTAACTTTTTACACTGGTATCATTGTATTTGTAGACTTCTGGTGAGCCATTTTTTATGTGTACTTTACTTTGGGTACCTGCAACATGACTGTTATTATCGGCATTTTTATTTTATTTTTTATCTTTGACTGTTCGATTTTAACATGATTTTTTGATTTAGATATTTGTAAATATATCGTGCGAGACGTCATGTTTTCTTTATTTGATATGAAAATGTTTTAAATAAAAAGAATCCGCATTTTGTCAGGGTAAAGACCTGTTGAAAATAAAACAAAAAAGCATGAGAACTAACTATAGCTGTCCGTGTGTGATTCTAAAAAGTACAGAGGTTTTGTTAAGAAGTATTTAATCTGGATATAATAGAAATCATCATAAAATGGCTTTTTGACGGGCAAAGTACATGCTCCAACACTGGATACAAAAAAAAAGTAGTTTATGCTTTTGAAGTCTGTATAGAACAACAGAATCTCCTGAGGAGACGGGCTTCAGACACCGACACAGATGTCCACACATCTGTAATATCCTTTTTGGAAAAACACAAAATTTAAGGTGCTTCAAATCCAAACGTCTGGCTCCTCATTTCTTCATTATAGAGGAAATGTCCAGGAACATGCTCTGTGAGGAAAAAAACACACTTTAGAAGAGTTATACACTTTTCCTCAACAATGACCTTGAGTACATTCTGTGAGAAACCTCAAAAATAATCAAATCTGATCATTATTAACTTCAGGAATAGCACATTATGGACCAACAAAGTGCATATAAAACCTGGTGCAAAGGCCCTGATGGAGTGTTAGACATACAGCCCTCCCCCATCACCAACAGCCTTAAAAGAAGCTTTGATGGAGTGGAGCACTCACCATAGACATCCTGCGCCCCCCGGCGGGGGGCATCATGGGCATGTCCCCCTGCAGTGAGCCCAGCTCGTCAGACTCCTCAGAGGAGTGGAGCGAGGGGCTGGTGGAGCCGCTCACAGAGGACATGCTCTCAGATGGAGGCCTCATCATGAAGCTGGTTCTGCGGGGGTTTGACAGCAGCAGCTGACTGCCCATGGAGGTCCTCCTGTCGTGCTCCTCCACTCCCCTGAGCACACTGGGCCTGGAGGCGGACAGCAGCGCCCCCAGATGGACAGGGTGAGGTGCATCGTCTTCGTGCTCATTGGGTTCTTCGGTGTGGCTGTCCTCCAGGGTGGACTCCACAGAGACCCACTCCCGGTTCTGCTCCACAGCACTGGTGTGGAGGTCCTGGCTCTGGTGTGTCTGTGGTGGGGCCAGGCAGCTCAGGCTGGACCTGGGGACCATGCGCGGCTGCTGGCAGATATAATTAGCCTGGCCATGCCCCAGGTAGGCAATGCTGTGATGTCTTGGGATGTCCAGACTGGCTTTGAGCCCTGGGGTGTAAAGAGGGGGTTTGCTGTCTGTCTCTGGGATGACTTTAAAGGTCTGAGTCAAAGGCCCATTATGAGGGGGCACATTACTCATCACACAGAGGTGGGGCAGGGACGACTTTCTTTTGGACTTATAAAGCAAACTGTCCTCCTCCGAGAACCTCTCCCCACTCAGGATGCGCTTGATTTTCCTTATGCCTAAGTGAGAAATCTCCAAAATGTTCAGGAAAAGGGACACTCCTGCGATTACGATCATGAAGACCATGAAGATGGTCTTCTCCGTAGGTCTGGAGATGTAGCAGTCCACACTGTTGGGACAGGGCAGGCGCTCACATTTGTACAGAGGGTCCAGGTGGATCCCGTACAGGATGCACTGTCCCAGGATGAAGCACACCTCCAGCACAGAGCGGGTCAGGATATGGATCACATATGTTCTCAGCAGAGAGCCTCTCAGAGGGGCCTTCTTTACCCTCTTCTGCTCCTCCAGTCTCTTCAGCTCTCTCTCGATCCTCTTCTGCTCTTCCAGAAGCTCCGCCTCATCCATTTCCTCTTTCAGCTGGATGCGTTTGCGGTGGCGCTCCTTCTCCAAAGCGCGGATACAGTAGAGGGCGTGGCCCATGTAGACCAGAGAAGGTGCCGACACAAAAATGACCTGCAGCACCCAGAAGCGGATGAGGGAGATGGGGAAGGCTCTGTCGTAACACACGGCCTTACAGCCGGGCTGGTCTGTGTTGCACACAAACTCAGACTGCTCATCGTCCCACACATCCTCAGCCGCCGCGCCCAGGATCAACATACGGAAGATGAACAGGATGGTGAGCCAGATCTTCCCAACAATGGTGGAGTGAATGTGGACCTCTTCTAGGATGCTGCCCAGCAGGTTCCAGTCACCCATGGTCAGAGCAGGGCTCAGTGCCTCATTTCCTCAAACTGTGGAAGAGAATAGATTTCAGTTTGTATGTCCCACAACCATTATTTTGTGCAGTATTTAAAGTCAGGGAAAACCTGGGAAGATGTCTACGTACACATAGAATATTAAATTGATACATCTAGAGACTTGGCATTGTAGATACTGATAAAGGCAATAGAAAATTGCTTACAGCTTTGAATTTTTCTATGTGAATAAACTTCTATTGTTGCTCGCACACATTTCATTTAAAAAAATATGAACAGACACCATGGGTCAAGGGCAGAGCCATTAGGTTTTGGCAGAGATCCAGTGGAGGGGGTAAAATAGCCTTTTTCTAATATTAGGTCAAACATGGGGCATTGGATTTTTGTTTTAGCAGCACCACTGTTGGGCTGGAATTGACTGAGGGTTCTGCAAGTACCACAACATCAGCTGCAAAATACTATTGGCTCACAGCCATCGCGTGACTAAACATTCAATCCATATCTGTCAGTGACAAAAACACTATTACAGTTATAATTTATTATTTTTTAAATGTTTAAAGATAGATAAAATCTAAATTCTAACTATAAATTGTCTAAAGATGGTTGTTTTATCCAATTTAATGATGCGTGAGATCTGATCAATTCTCAAAGCTCTTTGTTGTAGTAGTTACTTGTAGCTGAATTCTGCCATAGGCCACGGAATACCTCATAATTCTTTAGTTAAAATGTCGCTTAAAATGTCACTTACGTCTTTGTGTTTTCAGGTCCCTCTGTCGATGGGGTTCACATGTTGTGGAAAGTCTGTTGTCCTTGCGTTCGTGTGTCCACCTCAAGTTTGGAGGTGGTCTTGTCCCGGTCCCAGACTCCAGTCCACATGATGACTCCCTGGTTTGTCTGTGGGTGCTGAGGTTGTCTGTGGGTGCTCAGTTTGTCCCTGGGTGCTGGTTCTTCTCTGGGTGGTCAGTTTGTCCCTGGGTGGTGTGGGTGATGCAGTCTGCTCATGTGCTGGACTGTCCGTGTTGCATGTTGGGTTCACAGGATGTGATCATTGATCGGCTCTCGACGGGACAATGCCCCCCTCTGCCCCCCTTTGCCCCTCTCCAGTGCCAGCGGTGCCCAGTCCTCAGACATCAATATCCCCTCTGTCCATGAGGGGTGATATTTGTTTGGGGTGGCTCTCACTTTGGGCCTGCCTCAGTTTAACTTTGTGCTGGAAATCACAGTTGTAAGTAATTGGACAGTGGCAGTGGACTCATGAAGGTTAATCATGTCTCTCCACATTAGAGCTCACGCATGAGCGAGCAGAGCACACAGGACATGGACACTATATGTACCATATGTACCATAGGTCTAAGGGCAAAGACTGTCGACTGGGAACTATGCCCAGGGCCCCAGGCTACAGAAACTGAATGAGGTATAGGGACAGATTATTGTGGAACATAACCCTTTGGTTTATACCAAAATAATTATTATGCAAATCCTAAATATTGATTAGTATTGAGCGTAACAATCACATATACATGCTCATAGTATATTAAGTACATCTATGGCCTGCAGTGGGGTCTATAAATGCAGGTGAATTGATGTGGTTCAGTGATTGGTTGATCTGATCGATCCTTTGTACCGATGTTAGACTGAGTGCCAGTGCTGTCCCTGGCCTGTGTGGCCATAGTGCTTATTACGGCCATGTTCAGAGCTGGTGCTGGCTGCATAAAATGACCAGCTGTGCCTGCGGGGTCTTTAATTAGGTTTCCATGGCGCTCTGACAGAGTCAATGGAGCATTGATTTGATTTTCCCTTCAGAAGCTGCTGTTATGGTTGTTGAGGCCAGATGCCAGATGTCACACCAGGATCATTGGGTTACACAACCAATGGCTGCTACATTAAGAGCTTCACAGTGATGGAGCAGTGAGCAGAGGGCGGGCTCTACACGGGCTCTACACAGTTTGTTTACACTCGGCTTAATCTGCCAAATGTCAGCCATGATCCTATACAGACCAAAGCTGGTTTAACACACTGATTACAGAAATACAAACAATAATGTGTCCCTAAATAACTAGTCAGCATTTTTGGTCTGTTGCAGAACACATCCCACAGGAGAGAAATGAACAAACAGTCAGGCTCCTTGTCATGTAAAATAAATGCATAATTAATAGCCGACATTCTTGCATTTGATTATGCTAACTTTAAAGGACCCATATTACACTATTTTCTGACCTATGTTATAATGTTGTTTCCTCATCAGAAACACACCTGGAGCTACTTCATTCATACATCATGTTCAACTATATAGATTTTCACTAGAATCATGTGGATAATTTCAACCCTGGATTAGTCTATTTCTATTGAACAAAAGGTAAAAAGTAGCTGTGTACTTAAAAACTCACAAGGAGCGGAACATTTTGGAGATGTGAGCAGACTACAAGTTACTTAAACATGTGTGAATGAAACAACACAAAACTCATGATATATTTTTGAGGAGGTAATAACATTTTAACCTAGTTTTATCTATAACCTTGCTTTATATATAACCTTTAAGGAAACGTAACTATGCTTTGTGAGAAGAAATTGACAGCACATAGGTTTCTGCTTATCCCGCTGAAAACATTTATTTCTTTTGACATATTGCTAACATTTGTAAAACATATCCTACAACATGATTGATTTCAGTCTTGAAGTTCAGTGCTTTGATTTGCTGCTGTATTCCCTGTGCTCTGATTGGTCCTGAGGCTCTTAAGCTCCGCCTCCAGAGTGCTGATTCGCTGCAGTAGTTCCTGTTTATCCCTCTGGGCCTGCACCTCCGTCTGCCTCTCCACCTCCACAATCTTCCTCTCGTACCAGAGCTCCAGCTGAGAGGAGACCGTCTCGAAAAAACGCTGAGTTACCTGAAAATCACACAACACTTAATATATCACAAAACTTTTATAACAATTGATATTATAAGTGGCAGCAAATTAACATAATAAAGATCAATTGAGCTAAAAACTATAAAAACTATAGCCAATAACCTGAGACCTTATTAAAATATGAATTAATGTTATTATATATTAACTCTATACTATTTTCAGTTACATTTTCAGTTGCAAAATAGCATTACAACCCATTTATATTTATACAATTTGTTGGTAAGTAATTAATTGTGTAACAAAATACTAATAAAATATCAGTATTGTCAATTTGGATGTTTAAAAAAAAAAAAAAATCTCAGAAAAAATCATTGAAAATAGGTAATAAATAAATAATTTTAAAATCCTATAAATAAAATGCAATTAACATGAATCCAGCACTTACCTTGACAGTTATGGCCAGTTAAGTTCAGTTATCACTTAGTTATCTTATTTCTCAAACTAATCTTTTCCAAATAAACCATGCAATTAGGAAAAGTAAAAAGGATGCACCCAGCAGTCACCTCAGCAGCGTGCAGGTTGGTCCTCTCCTGGGTGAAGGTGGTCTCAGCGGGGGGGCGGTCCTTATAAATCTCTATGGTGGTGTCCTGGTTGCGTCCCACCCTCACCAGCTCCTGTCCCCTGGGCTCCTGTGAGCGTTGCTTTGGTGGGACCCATCTGGGAGTGCAGTCACTGGACACACTGCTGCTGCTCCCAAAGCCCTTCCCCTTCACAGGCAACACAGCTGAGGAGTCACTGTCATGTACTTCTACTGGCTGCCTGGAGGGGGCAGCAGAACTCAGCCGCCGGTTAGAGCCACAGAGCGGGAACTGTGCTGTGTTTTCATAGTCATCTAAAACGCAAAAGCAAGGACATAGAGAAGCTGTGAGAGTTTATTTGGAATATAACATATGCATATTAAAGATCTGAACACAAGACTTCAAAAGCTGTTCTTTTGAGGAGCATATGTTACCTAATAGGTTTGGCTGTTCTATATTTGTGTTTACTGCATCTTAAAATCTATCATCAGCCAGTATTTGCCTGCAAAATTTGCCTGTAAATGTCTTTGGTTGAGATTCAAGTCCTACAAAAAATGAAACCACAACAGAGCAGAAATATAATTTTGTTGGGGGACTACTTTTGTCTCTTTTTGAGGTATTTTTTTATAGACAGTGCTATACTCAATATTTAAATTTTGCATAACTCAAGATCAACTCAAGGTGGGAGATCATTTTTCTATGATCTCCCTCCTCTAACAGCTGGTTATATTATTTATCAAGATAACCAACATAGATGATGGTTGGAATTATTACTGGCTTTGTTAGCCAAATTGCAAAAGAAACGATGCCCCTGTTGTTGTATTAGTGTTTTAGATGTATACTCACTGTACTGACCACTGTACTTATCTCATAGACCATACGGTCTATGAGATAAATTGCACAACTGCAAAACTATATGTACAAATAATATTGTGTACAGTTTGCACCACAACATTATTTATTATAGTAAAACTACTAGACTAAGATTTCTATTATATTTTATCTGTACCTGGAGACCTCTCCACCTTCATTTCAAAGTACTTCCTGCTGCTCGTCTCCTGCTCAGAGCCGAGGCTCCAGGACGACCAGGAGGGGGCGATGTTGACATATGTGGCCAGAGAGGTGCTGCTGTCTTCAGAGAGGACAGAGAGGAGAGGGAGGGACTCCAGAGAGGACTCCCTGGAGGTCTGTCCCACTGAGGGGGAGTTTGAGAGTTTACAGTAGGGGGCGCTAGTGTGTTTGGTGGGGACGTTCCTACTTTTGAGCTGAGACATGCACCACCTGCTCAGCTCTCCTCTCACAGCCGCCTATGACACACACAAAACTGAATAATACATTGCTGAATTTTAAACGCCTGTACCATATTCCATAGGATAATAATATTTCACAATAATCATTTAAAAATAGAAGTAATGTAGATAGTCATGGTATGTGAGAATACAACAGTCAAACTGTTGTAAAACTTAAAGCTTAAAAGAGCACAGGCTACATTCAGTTCCTTTTACTAGAACTATGTACTACAGTATATTTTATAACTGTGGTACCTGTGTCATGTGGGCCTCCTCTCGTCCCTGTGCAGCCTGCTCTTCCATCTTGAACATCAGATGTCTTCTCTCTGCTGCTACTCTGGCCTGGTTTATCATATCCACCACTTTAATCTAAATAAACCACAAGAACTCATTATTTCACAGTTGTGGTGAAGTGAGGACAAACACTGAGGTTGCAGTAAGTGCCTTTTATACAGACTCAGTAGTCGTATTTCTCTATCAGAGATAACTCCTAACCATAAATATAGACAATTCACATGTAATGATGATATTCTTCTTAATATATTCCATAATATACTAATATCAGTTGAAAATGATTGTCCCGCCTGTTGTCTGTTGCGTTGGTCCATTTGTCCGATCCTGCTGTTCACTTCTTCCTGCATATTTAGAATCTGGAGCCTCATCTCGTCCTGAGTCGACTTCAGTTCACTCTCCAGTTTCTTAAACAGCGGCTTACAGTGACAACCACTGGCAGGGGACTGAATAAATGAATATCAAATAAAATACAAAGACTTTGACTGTATTTGAGGACTACATTCAAACCATACGCAATATAATGTAATGTCATGTCAAACTTTTTCCATTTTCATTTTTGTTCCTTACCATACTTAATGTATATTTTATATTAACTGAATTTAATTTAATTGTATATATACTGTGCATTTATTGTTTTATAACTACTGTGTTATTGTATCTTCTGCAGCTATTTTCTAAGTAAAAAATAATGTAAAAATAACGATAATGTAATTGTGTCTAGACTTGTCATTGCATTATCACAACATGGTTAACAGTGTTACAAACGTCAATGCAAATATTTCTCTTCCTGTCAGTTTGTATAAAGATTCATCCCCACACCTGCCTCACGTTGCCGTCCTTGTCTCTGTATAAAGTGTAAAGCTGATAAGACTTTCCAAACTGGAGACACAGATCATCACTGTCTTCAAACAAATGCTGTTTTCTGTCACGATTCTTGACATTTTTCTCAACCCTGATCTCATCCTGAAAGTAGAAAAAACACTTAGAGGCCACTTCATAAACACCTTTCTAGTGTGTTTCCATGAAAATGTCACTGCTTGCTCAATGCTATGGTGCTGGACTTATTCATTTTGCATTTATTCAATTACAGGTGTAGTCTTTATGAACTTTTTTTCCTATAATTTGGTCCACAGTTTGTCACATGCATCTCTCCATTAAATAGTTATGTTTAATTTCATACTATGGCACTTTACAGACAAGCAATAACATCTCTATGCATTAAAATCTAAGCGATAATAAGTATTTTGATATTTGATTAACAAAGGATTTTCACCTAAAACCCACTGGTGTAATTAATGTCATAAAACTTCATTTCCCAGCAGTCTAGTTCAAATAACTGTTCATTTATCAAGTTAGAAAACATTTATTCTAATAATCGCATAATCTGATTCATTGTTTCAGCATTAATTTAAATGAATAATTGGAAATAGGAAGGGTTGTTTCCGCTTTTTTACCTTCACTTCTTGTTTTCTGGGCTTCTGGTCGCTTTGGGAGGTTGGACTGGTGACTCGGTGTGTTTTCGTTTTAAAGCTTTTTGATTGTTCAAGTTCAAAACTGGGGACTTCCTCTGTGGCGGAGCTGCTGCCCTGCTCCAACATGGCAACCTGGAAATACAAGAAAATATTACATTCGACAACATGAAATACCGATCATATTTATACTTACTTGGCTTGGTTTAGTTTCTATTCGACAGGCAGACTGGCTCCTTTGTCTTTCTCTTTGTTTTTTAACAGTCCTTCCTCTTAGAAAACGATGTACCTGACAAGTTACATACATTCTCTATTAAATTTAAGTATAGAATATATAGTAATAAAGTAATAGGCATTTTAAATACATAAATGTGAAGATTGGAAACTGACCTGAGGAGCTCGGGCCAAAATCACAGATAATTCTTTGTGGTTGTTGTCTCTGACTTTGTCAAGAGCTGTTCTACCTGCCTGTAAAATAATGTAAGAACATTTTATTAATGTTATCTTTATTTAGGACACAGCAAAGATAATAATAAT
>KN500907.1:17313-29327 GCA_000787155.1 Scartelaos histophorus | reverse complement strand
CACAGTGTACAGTGAGATTGCTATGGTTCTTATTGCACTGTAAAAATCATATAATTTTTTTGTTTATCTTATAGAGATTTTGCCAATATTAACCACGGATGCTGAAACTGAAATACTATACCCAAACTTCCGTGGCTGCAAGCTGCTCAAAATTCTTGGCGGGTATGTATGAGATTAATTTGAAACCAGTCAAGTCCTCCCATGCTCACCTTTCACAACTGAAATCTTGAATAATGTGTTGTGCAATTGTGTCGCAGAGTTGAGCTTTCTGTGACAGGTTGTCATCCAATATCTGTGCTATGGGTCTGAGCGTGTGTGTTGTGTGTTGTGTGCAGCCCCCGCTGGGCAGAGTCGTCCACGCTGCCAGACATTGCGGCCGACCTGCGGAGTATACAGGAGGCGCTGGGCATCGCGGCCGCTGCACAGAAAGTCGACTTCATCCTCATTAGGGACGACATGGTTGCCAGAGAGGTGACAGTGCCACATCAGGATTCATATTACTATTCCCAAAAATACACAGGTTATTTTTAAGTAGACAGGCTGAAAATGACAGCCTAGAAACAAAAAGCAAGCATAATTTTGAGTTTCAATTGAATCTGACAAATTTGTATTGCCCATTACTAGTTTTTTAAAGTAAATTTCACTAATCTGTCCAAAGTAATTATAAACAGTTTTTTGTTTTTTTTACAGACTCATGGCCTCCCCTGCCCCCCGGCGTTGGACACTTGGAGGAATAAAGTGGAGCAGAGAGCTGTTGACATGATGTGCTACATCTATAACCCCGAAAAAAGGTTAAAAAAAAGTGATAAGGATATGGGTACATTTGTCTGTGTATAATATTGACCTTATGTTGATGACAGGGAGAGCATGCAGCTATGTGTAGGTCCACTGTTGCATAGTATATTAATGAACATTGAAGACAAACTGCAGAGCGCCTCATCAGAACCAAACAGGTGAGACAAGTTACAAAAGAGGAAGCTTTTGTGAACACAGAATCATTGTTATAATTGCCATGTTTTTTCTAAAATTCAGGAAGTTGTTCCTGTATTCTGTACATGACACCACGATAATCCCATGTCTCATGGCCATGGGGATCTTTGACATGAGATGGCCACCGTATGCTGCAGACATCACCCTGGAGCTGTACAAACACAAACAAACCAATGAAGCCTATGTCAAAGTCTCATATGTAGGCCAGGTAAGTATTTGTAGCTTTATAGTTTATAGTACTTGATTTCCAATTTGGTCCTCATCTGTCTTTGGTCTCTCTTTAGGACCAGTTACTTCCTGGATGCAGTGGAGTCTACTGCCCCCTCCAGGAATTCACACAGGTTCTTTCAGCTCACTCTCTGAGCTCCGATCATTACCAGTCACTTTGCAATAGCACAGAGCATTTACCCAAATAGTTTACATTACTCTTGTGTTTGACTTTCCTCCTGAATACACCAAAATATTTATGTTTTAAGACCCCTTGGTCAGCAGTTATGATATACATTTTGTATTGAATTAAGTAAAAAGCTATTTTAGATATAGTCAGTGGTATTATCACCATTATCTGTAAATGCCTGTACCTTTAAATGTACACTTTAGGACTTAGGTTTTTAATTTCCATGCTCCATCTGGCACTTTGAACCATAGACCTCTGGATATGAGTCAATTAACAAATAAATATTTGCTCTATGTAGTATGACATATCATGACATGATGTCAACTTGCGGTGCTTGATTTTAACATTGTATAGTGAAGCATGTTTAAAATATTTAAAGATTGTACTCTTTGTGCTGAATCACACACTCCTCTAAACTATCTTATGGAATAAAAATACTTAAAGATTGCTCTTTGCCCTAAATGGATCAAAGTTGTGAACAGAAGCTGGTCAGTTCAGATGTGCAGACAGCTTGTCAACACAATCACATCACGCACAGCACACTCAACAGACAACATGTATATACCAAAACAATATCTTTTATTTGTAGTCCATCACCACAGCCCTGGAAGGCTTTTCTGCACCAAAGCCAATGGAGAACACATGACAAGCTTATACAATAGAGAAAAAGGAAGCCAACTGGATGGTAAGCAGTATGCGTTTATATTTGTGCCCTCTCCTGATACCAAACACCCACACTAAATGACGCCAATCAGGTTTAGATTTAGCTCTCTTGTCTCCTGTCTCTATCTGCTGACCATTGGGGGATTATTGCTGTGGGAATGATTTTTACCCAGAGTCAACAAGAGCCAAAAACAACAGGAACAAGAAAGACACAGCACATCTGGGTATTAGGACTCTTCACACTGGCTATGAAGCCCTGTGAGTTTTGAAGCGTTCATTAAAAGGCGGTCACATTTTCAAATAGGACTTAAAGATCATTGTGCTGCAGTGCTGCCAGGATCCTCCCGTGTTGTGTTCACTGATAAAAATAGAAAAAGAAGACGCTTTTTGCAAACGGTCCATGTTTGTGCTTTTTTAATAATACTATTATCTTAATGAGGTCATAGTTTGGTTTGTTATACACTGGAGTTACAAAGAAAATTAAAATAGACTAAAATTTGAATAGCCCACCAATGGTAAACAGTACAGTATTTTAGGGGGCGTTCCTCCCCCAATGAAAGTTGGGTAGGAGGATTTGAGAGGTCACTGATAGATGCCTATACATACACATACACACAAACACACAGTCTGTGAAACATTCACCCGCCCATCCGCACACGGATACACTGTACAGAAACAGTCAAAACAATGGAGCCAGAGACAAGATGGAGTTCCACTAATTTCTTCACAAAGCACAAATTCTTATTCCTTTCTCTTTTTCCATACCACTTTCTGGACAAATCTGTTTTTTATATGCAAAAGTAGACATATACTGTAGCATCTCCACACTGACTTTAAGTGTTGATTCCTCTTGAAGTTGGAGTCAACTTTACAGTCAGATAATCAAAAAACACAAGAACAGATTTGCAAAATTGATGCACAACAATCCCTTACATTCTTAAGTTCATGAGCCAATTTCAAATGTTGTGGCAAGGTTCTCTTGTCTGGGCCAGTACAAAGTTACACTGCAATAGTTCCCACATCGGACATAAACGCCATTCTATTCATTTCTGGATAAATCCTCTCATATCATGTGTGAGTCTGTCAGATTTGTCCTAACACCATTGAGTCTTCACTCTGCCATTGATTAGTCCAAGAACATTCTAGATACAAAGTTTGTGTTGAATTAGAACATTCCAGGGCCAGGACTAAAGCCCATGTCCATATCACGAGGCCTCATTTGACCTCCCATCATCATTGTCTGCTGAGGGGGACCACCCATGCCCTGCAGCGACATCATCATGTTGGGTGAGCCGCCCGGACCAGGGTGGGCCATTTGTCTACCCTGCATCATCCCGCCTGGGCCCCCTGGTGACATCATCCGGTGTTGCGGCCCCATCATTCCTTGGCCCATGAATCCTGGCGGCCGCATAGAATTGTGTCCGGGGTTCCCCATGGGCATGTCTTGGGGGCCCATTCCTCCACCCGGCCCCCCTGGCATCCCACCCATTCCTTGCATGGACATCCCCATCCTCAGAGGACCATCACCCATCATGCCCTGCATAGGGAAGCCTGATGGGTGTGGCGGTTTACCCCCTGGATTGTCTCCCCCTCCTCTCGGAAAATAAGACAAAGTCTGGCTGGGCTTTTCAGAAGGGATTATCCTGGACAGGTCAAATTCAGGAATTCCGGATGCTCCTGGGCGCATGACTTCATGAAGGTCTGCGTCGCTAAATCCACCTGGCATGTTGTTAAACTCAGGTCCTCCAGGCGTGTTTGGTTTGCACATGCCCCCTTCACCCCCTCCCCCATGAGGCATGTTCCCCATTCGTCCACCCATAGGTCCTCCATCACCTTGGAAACCCATGGGATGGCCTGGGAAGCCTTGTGGACCAGGGCCGTTGTGTGGGGAGAAAGGTCCCTGCTGGGAAGGAGACTGTGTTAGAGGATATCCCGGGTTCCGGTGTGGGTAGCCCATGCGTTGTGGCATCATTTGAGGATTTGCCATGCCAGGATCCTGGGGGTTTTGTGGCATCATCATGCCATGGGGCATCATGCCTGGACCCATGTTGGGGGCATTCGGAGAGGGCATCTGTGGAGGGAGTCCATGGGACAGAGGTTGGGACCCCATAGGATTCATTCCCAGAGGACTGAGAGCTGGCATGGGTCCTGAGCTACCAGGTCCCATCATCCGCGGGTTGCCTTGGTGATTCATTGACATACCTGAGAATATGCAGAACAAAAATATTAATATCTTGATATAATACATGTAGAAACTAATATACAAACCAAATATACTGTGGGTGTAACTAAAATAGACACTAAGCATGGGTCACGCACAGAAAATATTAATGAATAAAGCAGCTGAAAGAATTGAAACGGATTCAAATTAGTTCACTTTAGTCAGTGATATAAAGTTAAAATTGATAATGTGATTACTGCTTTTGGTGAGTAGATATTACCATTATTGTTCCCAGAAGGCAGGTTGGGAGATCGTGCAGGCGGCGAGTCATCGTCAGAACTGGCCACAGTTTTAATGGCGTCGTGGTAGAGCGGGGTGGAGCTGGGCATGGCGAATTTGGACATGCGTGACATCATGATTGAGAGGGGGTTTTGAGATAGCGTGGGCTCCGGGGGTATTGTGTACGGGCTGCCAGACGGGACACTGCCGGGGAGAGACATGGGTCCAGATGGAGCTCCTGATGAAGGAGGGGCTGAGGGAGGACCGTTACCACCTGTGACAGACAAAAATACACTAATTTGATCAGTTTTTAGGATTTTTTTTTTTTATCTCAACTTTTATAACAATTGATCTCAGGTTCTAGTTCTAAATATCAGTTTCCTAAGCATTTACATAACTTTGTGTAGCGTCACTAAACTCAGTAGTTAGTAGTTAGCAATAATTACATACTAAATCTAGTACAGCTGTTATCTTTGTCTCCTGAACTGAAGTATTTAAAGACAACAGATTTTTAAATAGTACATTAGGGGGATTTAGAAAACAAATATTCAACAAATCAAAGGACTGAATGAATTCTCAATGCCATTATTGATCATTTGGTGCTGTGATTGGCGACAGCACCAAACAATGTTAAAGTTATTAAATAAATCATCATAATTCAGCATTCACAGTCTAAGTTTCTAAAATTCACTTTGTAGCAGCGTGTTTAATTAAATCAACTGCATAAAGTTAAATTAGACAGGGGGCAATAAGGAGAGCCACTAGCGAGTCAGTGACCAAAAGCCACCTGAGTGCAGCCCCAAATCTGCATTTTTAATACAGATTTGTGCTCTGTGCTCAATGGCCACAAGAGGGAGCTACTGTACCATTGGCCATCCCCAATGACACATCTCCTGTGATACATGTTTGTTAACTACTGTGACAATGATATCCGTTTGTGTTGTTTACATGGCTCTTGCGCAGGTGAAATTGTAAGCTTGAATTTTAGGTATTTGAAGTATTATCAAATTTTCTATACCTCAAACAACAAATGAGAAACATATCTACCTTTCATATAGTTTATTCTAAAATATCAATATCATCTAAATTAAACACAATTAATAATGAATAATACCTTGCTCCATGTTGCCCATCATGTTTGGTGAGGTAATACTGAGAGGAGGCTTGCCACCCTGAGGTGGAACTCCAGGACTCTGCATGGGCGGCTTTGGTGAAGATGCCCATCCTGGAGATGGGTTTGGAAGAGAAGGAGACCTCATATGAACAGGAGAGGCACCTGCTGAGCCCATCATGGAGTGAGGGGACTTCATGGGTGCTGATGTTGGTGGTGCTGGAGGGGCAGGTGGGCCTGCCGGACCAGTCAACATGCCTGCCAGCTGGGACGGTGTCTGGGGAGATTTCAGGTTTCCAGAGGGGGAACCCATCATAGGTGACTGGACTTGTCTCAGAGGAGGAGACTTGAGCGGGTTGACGCTGGGGGAGTTGCCTCCTCCAGCCTGGACATTGAGGTCAGCAGGTTTACGGCCCCTTTGTCCTTGTGCAGGCCCAGGCCCAGAGGGGATATGGTTCATGCGTCCGTTACCCCCTGTGGGTGTAGCTCTGTGCTCTGGGCCAAAGCTCTGGTCTCCATGTGGACCCCTCATTACTCCTGGACCACTAGGGAAGGGCCGCCCAGGTCCCATAGGAAAGTCTCCTGGCTGCCCCTGCTCTGGGAAAGGTGGTCCCTGCATAGGCCTGCCCTGTGGACCCATGTTGTCCATGGGTGGCCCTCCTCCTGCTCTCAGCCTCATGATTTCATCTGGACTCATGTTCATTGGAGGCTCTCTCAGCTTTGAAGGGTGCATATGTGGGCCAGGGCCAGGCCCAGGACCCATGCCAAAGTCAGGCCCCATATCTCTGCCTCCCATTCCCTGAAGCCTCGATGAGGGGCTCATAGGACCATCTCCGGGCATGCGGGGAAACATACCCATGCCATTTCCAGGCTCTATTCCCCCCCTTTGGTGACCCATCATTCTCTGCATGTCCATCATCATGCCTGGTGGAAGCCCTTTTTCTCCTCCCATTCCTTGGTGGAACATTGCTTCTTGGACAGACTGAGGATTTGGGAAACGCTCTCCTCGACCACCTGGACCAGCAAACATACCCCCAGGTCCACCTGGAAACGCACGCCCATCTCCCATACGTGACGGCATGTCATCAGGCCACCCCATGCCAGGTCTTGGTGGGCCCTCCATTTCAGGATTTATCATCCCAGAGAATCCAGGCATTCTCTGCATATGTGGAGGCATGCCCCTCGGACCAGGACCCATGGTCATACGCTCCTGATAGTGGTCTGGAGGTCCTCCAGGTCCTCCCCACATCTCTCCTGGACCCATTTGGTAGGGAGGCGGGGGGCCTCGCATCATGCCCCGTGGACCATGTGGATGCATCATCATGTCAGGCATGGGCCGATGCTGCATCTCTTGTTTTTTCCTCTTCTCTTCGTAAAACTCCTGCTGCAGTTTCAACCAAGCCACCTGCTCTGGAGTCATCTGCTCCCCGTCTCCACAGCCCCCAGGCCCTCCCATGTGTGGGCCCATTTCGTCTTGTGGGAATGGTGGCATGTCCCTCGGACCATGAGGAGGACCAAAGGGTGGCCCTTGTGGACGTGGGCCTCCAGGACCAGGTGGTCCTAAACTCTGTGACTGAGCCATCATGGCCTGTAGGGGGCCCTGCTCAGACCTGCGGGGGCCACCATCAGGACCTCCATCATGGGGTCCACCATGGCCCTGTGGGGGCCCAGGTGGTGGAGCGTCACGATCGTCAGGGAAAAGCATACGCTGAATGTCTCTTAAAGTCTGTAGTGAGCGTTGCCGATGCTCCAGCTGCTCCTGGGACAGCCCCTCTGTGTTGGCCTCCATGTTAAGCAGCTCCTGGGCCAGCTGCTGCTGTTGCTGCTGCTGCTGTTGCTGTGGGGTCAGCCCTGGCCCTCCAGACCCTCCACCAGGACCGTCTGCAGATGCGGGGTTGAGACCTGCCTCAGTTTGGGAGCCTGGAGCCTGGTCCACTGCTGCTGTATTGTTGCTCGGGCTGCTGCTGGGAAGATTTTTGGATTCTAAGCCTGAAGAAGACGACCCTTCTTGTGGAAGAACACCTGTTTGGCTTCCTTGGTTTGCAGGCTGAGATGCACTTCCCTCTGCCATGCCAGGTAAGGACGGCTTGGACCCAGCCTGGAGACTTTGATCCTGGACATGTGCAGATGGTTGTTGGGGAGGCTTTGAGTCATTCCGAAGGTTGTTTGCTGCATTGTTCTTTAAAGAAACAAAATGAGAATAAGTTTGATGTAAAACAGGATTTCAAGATAAAAGGTTTGGTGCTTACTAAAAGGAGATGAGCCTTGTCCTTGCTATTGGAGATGTTTTTCATGTGGAAGGCAATGATGTTTTCTGTATGGCCAGTCAGCACTGCATCAGCCGCCCTGAGGACATGGAAATGTATACACACACAGTTAGAAAAATAACACGTGTGACAATTAAAACACTCAGGGTCATGGCAATTTGTCATGGTTAACCAGCTGCTAACTGCTGCACACAAACACCTCTACAGAACATGTTTGATCTAACTCCCAGCTGTGTTCATCTGAGCCAAAAGCCAAGTCCTACTGAGAGACACACATGTTTAGAAACACTGGGTTTAGGCTATGAGGGTGGAAGCGAGTGAGCATCCTAACAAAATTCACATAAACAGCTGCAAACAAACATCAAAGACAACAACCACTGCTGATGACAGGGACACAGATATACACTTCAGGCAATTGACATTGTTAGTTATTCCATTTAAATTTTAACCGCGATTTAGCAAAAGGATTCACTGTGGGTGTTTGTACAAATGTCCCACATTTATGTGAATTTAAATAGCTTTAAAAACATTAAACAGGGCAACTCTCATCAAATACAGTGCAATCTTAAAATCACCATGAGTGTAATGTGTGTGTCAAGCAAAATTTAAAAGCCCTTTCTTAGGCATCTTACTTGTTAGCCATCTCTGTAGTGAAGACATATACAAGTTTTGAGCCTGGTTTCTGGCCACTGGCAGGTTCTGTTGTTGAGCCTTGACCCAGAGCATTGTGGGAAGGTGTAGAGGAGCGACTGAGTCCAGTACTGGAGGTAGAATGGGTGTCTTGGGGTTTCACATCACTATTACAGTCTAAGAAGACACAAGTAAAACTTTAGGATTTGTTTGTTAGGAATATTGCCCTTATAAAAGGTGCTATTATAAGTCAAGCAAATCAGCCGCAGGTCTATTGCACATGATTAGATGTTGGCCTTTTTTAATCACACTTACTGAAGAATCCTTTGTCATCTTCATCGCTCTCTCCCCCAGAGCACCAGTCAGCCCCACTATAAGGCTGCCTCCTTTCTGCCACACACATGCGCTTCACCCTGCTGCTCTCTGGAGACACACAGACCCACAAACAAATAAATACACTAATAGCGCAAACATGTAGTAAAGGGTGATGAGGTCAGACTATATTGCACCTTTCTCCTCATTGGTGGGCGTGCCACTCTCTGGCTGGTCAAAGGACTCCACAGAGGTACTCCTCTCCCTTTTCACTTTCACCTTGGAGCTGGGGCCAGATGTCAAGCTCTGGCCATTTTTAAGTCCCATGCTCCCTGTCACACCCGGAGCCCCTTTAGAACCCAGAGTCTTGGGATCACAAGGTGAGGGCTGTGATTGGCTGCCAGTGCTTCCAGGTTTGCCCTGATTGGGCATTTTAGAGTCCATTTGGACGGCAGTGGAAGGGGACATGACAGGAGGGGATCGGACCATGACCTCCGTCTTAGGTTTAGGGCTGCAAGACACAAAAAACAAAACAAAAAAAGACACTAAATTACATGACAAAGGAACTACATTATATGAAGAGACTAAAGACTAAAAGCAAAAATGGATCTTATTAGGGCCCCACCAAAATATTGGCCAGTCAGTAGCAGCCAAAACTTTGCAGTTATAACACCTGGACATGTTATAACTTGTGCAAGAGTGTAAGTTCGGACTCTGCACAATTTCATCAGTGAATTCTAACGGAAACATATGTACATTAACATACAGTACAGTTTAAATTGTCCTGCCCAATTAAATCACTGCATTGTCTGTGATTTATTGTCATTTAGACCTGATACACAGATAAATGTTTTCAAACCTCTTATTATCAATATCAGCCTCCAGATGCAGCAAATACATGCCTCTAATAATTTAGCAAAAAATACTAAATACACTTTATACTACTATGCTACTACTAATACTGAATATGAGATGATATCAGCTAAAACACTATGCTCTTTTCACCATACAGTAGACTCAGGCCATAGTCATCTAGGCATAGCTGCAACCAGAACAGTTCAACAGTCCAACTGGCAGGGTGCACTATCACCACACCCTGACCTCCTTTTTCTATGTCTCCTTCCCTCTCCTGTACATCAGAACATTTCACAAATAAAACATCTTGTTTTGAAGGCTAGCTGTGTCCTAGTGTAATTCTGTGCATCACAAGGCAGACACATAATAATTTGAAAATCATGGCAAAGGTAGAATTCTGGCAACAGAGAGTCTTTTCCATAGGCTCCAGAGCCATGAGTCAGCAGGGAAAACATCCCAGCTCAGCGGACTCCCTGAACCCAGAGCCACTTGGGATCACACACCAGGAAGTCCCTTCTAAATCAGATGATAGACAGTTTTGTTTTGGGGCTACTAAATGCATTCCAAATGCCTAAAGGGTTCAACATACTACTGTGTTTCTGCATTTACTGTAAGACACCCAAAACGTGGCTGTAACTGTACTTGATAAATAAAAGCAACGACAGACCTTTCCACAGTACAGTCATGATGACACATAGAGTCCTATATACATAATAACTGTGTAAAAAAAACAAACTCAGGGCATCAGGATCTCTGAGGAGCACCAGCTTGACTATGCAGTGCTGTAGCTGAATGTAGCTAAACATACAGTAAATCTACAATGAGTTCTTTATAATTTCTAAACTACTTTAGAATGGGAGTGTTTCTCTCTACCGCCTCTGTAGGTAGAGAAGCCACAGTTTAAACGCAGACAGGTTAGGGGCACAATTTGGAGGAGCTAACAGTTTTTAGTTGGTCAAAATCGGGCTCAGAAAAAGAGAAACATTGTTACCCAAACTGTCCAGCTGTCGAGTTGAACCATGGAATTGGCAAGCAAAGGAACTGAATTATTTTCCTAACCTATTTTCTACCTCCATAATATTGCTTAAAGTTGCTCAGTATTGAATTTTAACTGTACAATAATTGTTGTTAATATTCATGACAGAAAAAGGAGCTTTTATTATGCCCTGAAGAACAAGGGTTTGCTAGATATCCTTTAGATTTCCTCCAGTCTGTTGTCAGGAGCAGTAATAAATAAACACAGGGCTGAGCCGGCCTATATGACCTGCTCTCACCTTTGTGTGTTGGTGGACGGGGAGTTCTTGAGCCGATTGGAGTGCATTGATGGGGCTCCCAGGACCACAGAACAGGGCGGAGTAATGAGCTGGTGAGGGCTGCCGCTGTGTGCTGTGAGAGGTGCTTTGGCCCGTGCGTTTCTAGAGCCCTGAACAGGATTTCCCAGATTGGAGAGGTTTCGGTCTTTGGCGTCTTCACGGTCTTTCTTTCCTCGTTCCTTCTTGTTGAAATGAGTCGCTGCTGATCCTGCCGCCGCTGGTCTCTCCTCTTGGACCTCCAACATTCTCCCTCTCTCCTTGTCTGTGTGTGTGTGTGTGCGTATGTGCGCGTGTGTGGTGAATGTAGTGTGTGCTGTGTGTGTATGTCTGTATAAGCTGTGTGTTCAAACTACAATACTGCAGGAGTCTTCTCTTGTTCTGGGTGTTTATGAAACTCCCCCAAGGGGGCTTTCAATGGCCCTCGGGCACACTGTGGAGAGAGGAAAAGAACAGTCAGTAAAAAATTAGGCACAATCGGACACAACTCCACCCTGAGTCAGTCAGACAATCTGTGCAAGCTAAAGGACAGCTGTTTAAACTAACCCTAAAGCCAGCACAGTAGCTATAGTCAACTTTTATGTTACACTAGCTAAAAGTAAAGCTGCTCATGAACCCGGGAAGAATAAACAAAAAAATAAAAGAACATTGTATTCTAAATAAACTGGACTTCGATACTTAAACTTTTAGTCAGTAACAAGTTTGAATCTGTTTCAAATGTATGCAACTATAAGATGGAGGTTCTATGTGTAAAAATCAATCAAGAGAATAAAGGTTAATTAAAGGAAAAACAATATTTGTACTACACAACCATGTCTTTAATTCTGTGAAGGACAAAGCCTTCCACACTGGGTAGACCATTAAATATTAAAACCAGAGCTCTCGTTAGTAAACGGTGAATCTGTGACTTTCTTTTACCAAAATGATGAGAACTGAACGAGAATGTTGTTTAAAAGAGCAACCCAGTCAGTTAAAATTACACTCTCATCCAGAAAATATTTAGGATCTCTTCCAAAAACTCCAAATTCTAACAGGCTCT